>QKQZ01021184.1:0-25785 GCA_003595255.1 Solenopsis fugax
TCTCTCAGACCCGCAAATGTGTTTCCGTATTTTACAAAATCGGTGTGTTTAAGGGTTAATTAGTTCGCTTTTAATCGTTTAAATTAATCATTGACACAGATACACGTGATTTTTTTTCTTCTCTTTTCTCTTTTCTTCTTTTTTCTTCTATTTTAAGATAATAGGTAAAGTCGTCTATTATGGGATAGGTTCCTAATATGAGATAGCGAGGTTTCTGTTACATTAATAAACGTATGTGGTTGGTACCATTATAAACTTATTATTCTTGGGATGAAATCTATTTAATAGAAAATTCATTATTAGATCATGCGTGCAGTCGTTAAAATTTTTTTAAAATTGGATGTTGTCAAGATTTATTGAGATGAGTCTTTAAACCTTGTTTATTATAAAATAAACAAATATTTGATGATAAATTCTGCATGAAGTGATAGAGTAAAGTCGTATTAATAGAAAAATACGGGATGTGATGATTTGCTTAATTATAAATATTAGATTTGGTGATCGTGAAACCGCAAAGCGTGGAACTCATAATATGAGACACTCAAAAATCCTCATTTATTATTGCATATTCTAACTTCGAGAACTTTCCAAAAATGCTATAATAAAGCTTTTCATTGAGGACTTTTGAATTATGAGGTTTGAAAGTTATGGCCTTCAGCATTAGCACTGAGACTTTAAAATATTACGAAGAAAATAGATTTTGGAGAAAAATGTTACGTACAAAAGTTTTTGAATATCGAAAGAACTATTTGATTGATCAACTAAATTTTGAGTCTGGAGCCTAATTTGAACCTAGTAAGGTTCAAGTGGATAAGATCCATCTCATATAAAAAAAACTTTGTATCTTATACTAGGAACCCTTCTTTTGAATTAGCAAAATCGGCAATTTTGATAAAAAATTTCATATGCAACAAAGTCTAACTATTATCGATTGCTAACTTTTGGCGATGAAACTTAAATATATTTACTACAATTTGGATATAAAAATAGGAGTTAATAGTATAAATTAAATAAATTATAAGCCTTTAAAAAAAGGTATCTCAGAATAGGCAACTTTACCCTATATAAAATAATGAATTATTAAATTTGTAGCTATTATGAAACACTAATTTGTACTTGTTATAATTTGTAATATCAATGCAGAATTGCAAAAAAGAATTTCAATAAAAGTTTCCAAGCTTTCGAGCGATGGAAATGCTTATTTAATTCGCTTTTACGCTCGATTGCAGCAGTCTGGACATTCGAAAACTCGTCGCGCAGCAGAAATAACACACGTCGAATTTGGGACGATGAGGATTCGGGTCGAGGAATTTTCATCCGACGACAGTCGGTCGAATAATTTTATCTGCTTATTCGCATCTCCCCCTCTTAATTGTTAGTTCAGATACAATTTACCTCACACATTGCGCGCTTTATCTTTAAATTTCATATGTGTTTCATATGTTTTTCATTTATCGCGATTTACAATCAAATATTTGCCGGGAACGGGAACGCGCGTTTATCGCGCGATTCGCGCGGCGGAGATTATCGATTTCGATTCCGATGTAATCCCGGAATCATAAGCTCGGCGAACGTACGAATGTAATTTGCAAACGGTGTTTCGCAAACGCGCGAGTTTACGTCTCGGTGGCGATGATGCAAAAATTAGCACTCCATCGAGCGTACTTCTTCGCTTCGCGGACTTGAGTGCCTACCTGGAGGCTAAGACAATCCACGGCGTTTAATTAAACGAACGTCAATCCGTTGGACGGAGCTAAGCCTACTAGACAATTAATTACCGATTTCATTTGATTGCGACACGCTCGCGTGTTTACAAGCCTCGATATTAATCCCACATTAGTAGGATATATTATCGTTTCTAAATTGTTTATTCCATGCGCTGCATGGCAGAGGGGGGGATCTTATTATTCTACACGTTACCAGAAATTTCGCTGATTGTTCTCCAACGCTTGTACATTCGCTCTCAACTTTTTCAATTGAATTTTCAAATGAATTCGAAAGCGACCTTCCAGTTTACAATTAATTCCGGCCGATATTTTATTATATGACAGCAGTTTGATATAGTTTAATTGCTCAATTATTCAATTGTTCTCCGTTAAATATCTTGAAATTCGTTCTCCAAATGAAGCTTGTTGCTGCGAAGCATTAAATTGCATATTTTGATCGTGTTACGCGAGTAATCGAGCTATTGTGTTGCACTAATGGTACTGTAATAACAATTATGCTAACATTCGTGCAAAATTACTCTACATGGCCTATTAACGGATATTAGCGAAACTGGAAGTGTGGCTAATTAACAAATTGCGTCGCGCAAATTACGTCCAAATGCGAACATTTAGCGATTTAGTGCACCCAACACTTTTACCTTTTTTTTTGCAAATGCACATCCGAGAGTGCGAGAATGTATCCACCGACGGTGGACGGTGCGTAACGAAAATTTCGTTTCCGATCCGTCAAGGAGAGGAGCAAAGGAGGAGAGAAAATAAATCCCGCCAGTACAAAGCGAAGATCAAAGATGACACTTCGACCTTTACCGCCGTGACGTCAAGGTTTCCTTTCTTGCGCATGCAAGGCAGAAGTAACATCGTACATGCGAGAACTGTCCTTTACGTCGCTCGTCCGTCCATCAAAATGTCTCGTCGGGCTGACTCGCCCGAGGGTGCGTTTGCAAACGCAATTAAACGCGAACGTGCTCGCGTGGCGAATAACTGGCGAATCGTCTCGCGTATAGGACTCGACTCAACTTTCCACGCCGCTGCCGGATCGTACCAGATCGCGAATCGATGAATCGGCGTGACGCCTCGAAGCGACAAACGTCTTTCCGTGAACTTGGGGGTCGATATCGCATCGGCATGCGTCGGCAAATTCGTCAGTCGTGAGGCAAGATTTATGAATTACAATTGCGGTGGCAATTGTAATTCACTGAAATGCTGACTTTGCGATCTAGAGTTATTTTTCAAGATAACAGAGTATATGAAGAAGTAATGTATTTCACGTTTTTCTCGGAAGAGGAATGCATTTTAGGTAGTCAATTTAAGCGTAAAAGTAAAAAAAAAAGACGAGCGAAACGTGAAAGAAAAGATCGGATGAAACAGGAATAAAATGGCCATGAATATTTTGTAAGCACTGTCACAACATTCAGGTGAGATAAACTTTTAAAATGTCTGCCAGTTTTCAAAGTCTCCCATTTATTTGCGACTGAATAATTTATCCTACTAAAACAGCTAACGCGTTATACATATATCTTTTGACAAAAAAAAAAAAAACGTTCTCTCCAAGGACTCGCTGCTGTGGACTGCTCCATTAAAATCAGTTATTCAGTCGCGTAAAATCTGGATGGATCCTTTGTGCCGGTTGTAGTTGACACGTGAACGCGCGGCGAGACTGTGTGAGTTTTTAAAGCGCCTTAATACGCGCGTGTGATTCCATTACATTAATACGGGGCAAGCCGGGCACTATAAAGAGAGACCCCGAAGAACTTTAACCTTCCACCCTCGAGGGCTGCCGCGTTGGAGCGCTTTATGGAGCGCGTCGTGCGTTTAGACGCGTATCACGCAGCTCGGCCGAGAGAATCGCGAGACCTTTGTAATACTTTCAGCGCAGCATCTCCGTGTAGTTCCCTTTCGCGCAGAGAGTGGAAGAATATTTAAGATCGATATTCAAGAAAATATCGATACTCTGTAATAAACCCCCTTTGAAGAACTTATCTGTTCGTTCCCCTACACTGTAAAAAATTTTTCTCAAAATTACCCACTATAATAGGTGTAAAGTTACTAAATAGTTGTAAATTTCTACGCATTTGTAAATTTGCAATATACAAGGGTAAGATTAATTTTGTAATATGTAATTAAGCAGATTGCAAAAGTAAATTTACAACATGTATAGAAATGATAAAGTCAATACGTTTTGCAATTGTATTACATATTATACATTCAAATATTGTCTATCATACTTGTTGTAAACAATAGAATGACTACTTACTGCGCCCGCACATAGTGATGCTAGGTGGGCAGTTTTCACGCATGCATAGTGAACGTTAATCGCATTATAATTCACAGCGCGGCGATATATGGAATATTGTTGTATTACGTAATGTTAGAAAAATTTAGATAATTACATATTTAAATATCTTGTTTGTATATGTAGTTTTCCGTATAAAATAAGATATTTACTCAATAAAAGCAAATCTACATATTTTTTGTGGAATTACATAATTTCTATAAAATTACATGATTTTTTTTATATTTACGGGATTAATCGTGTAATTTTTACATCTATTATATGTAAATTTACTGAATTTTTTTATAGTGTGTATCCTATATCGACAGCTTCGAGACTTGATTGTCCTAGAGGTAATTCTCTCTCTTATGAAGGTAACATAGTGTAGATCATGAATTTATAATTTTTCATTCACGCTTCTCTCACGCGACAATCGCGGGGAAGTTTTCTATTAGAATCGAGACTAGTGAAAATATCAAAATAACAGAAGAAAATGCAGCAAATACGAGTCAAGCGCAGTTGACGGTGCGCAGTAAGTAATAAATACAAAAAGTTATAATATAATTATAATATATAATTAAGTGAACTATATTATAGTTATTGCAACTAAGGTTATGGTTAAGAAAACTAATAAAAAGAAGTTGTAATTACTTTATTATATAGTATACTACAACTATTCTTTATTAGTTTTCTTAACCATAAACTTAGTTGAAATAACTATAATATAGTTCACTATATATTATAATTATATTAACAAAATTTGTGTGGTTGTCCCCTTATAGTTGCCACCACTACAATTTGTTCTCTCTGTGCATGAAACTTTAATGATCACTAGACGCTTCAGCTCATCCTTCGAGCCATCTTCAGCATGAATTAACAGTGATATGATAAGGAACGAAGCCGCTGATGTTGAGACGAAGAGCTTCCTCGTCAGGAAAATGTTACAAATTTAAGCGAGTTGTTAAGCTCGAAAATAATGAATACGACTCAAGCTGTAAAGAAGAGTATAAAGAGCCATGATTTAGATGAAAAAGTCTTGTAAAAAGCAGATTAACTCACCTCAACGTCAGCAATTGTCAATTCTTGACAATAGATTCTGGCGCAAAAGAGTGTATGTCAACACCGTGCCAACAAATGAATAGATTAACAGTAAGAATAAATTAATATTAAAACAGAACGAGCGTCGAGCACGTCTAGCACGCACGATAGTCACAATTACAATAAGCCTGACAATCGCGGGGAAGTTTTCTATTATATTTCCAGATACTACACTGAGAGAAATCGTTTGTTATTAATTAGAATAGTGATCAAATGAATTTTATAGTTACTGGTACCAAAAATTTAATTACATTTAACAAAACTTTTTGTAATTTGTTGTATGAAAATAATTGTTTGGTCAAAACAACTATATATTTAGTAACTATCACTATAAAATTCATTTGATCACTATTCAACTAAACTTTGGTTGATTTTATCAAACATTTCTCTCAGTGTACAACGAGGTAATTTCTTCGATCTCGTTCTGCACGCAAGTAGGTGAATCAATCGAGATTGAATGCGTGCGAGTCACCGACATTTAATATGCGAGATGAGAGATTTAAAAAAAAAAAACTGTCGGGCGAAACAATTACGCGTTGGAGTATCTTGTGCATATGCATCGCACATACATGCCTTTTGTCGTATTTGCAACGTAATTTTCTCCTTTATATTCATAGGGCATAGCGTGACGCAAGTGAAGCGATAAACTTGCGGTTCATTTGGCTCGGGGGGCTTTAAAACATCGCGCCCGAAGAGCTGTTACACGATTGCGAGATTCATTTGCATACGTGGCACGTAATCTGATTATCGGCCGACTAGGATGTCCGGGGGAATCAATATCAAAATGAATGTAATAATGGCAACGAGCGCGAATCGCGCGTACCGAGTAATGCAGTAAACCCTTAAACGCCATTATGATTTCCGCGCAAATGGCATCGCGCGCTGTAAATTTTCATCCGGGGGCTTCCGAGGGTGGGAGGGATATTTTACGTCACACAAAGTGTAACAACATGATTATAGATGACGCGCATTAAACTTTGCCATCAATTAAACTTCTGTAATTTATCATCGGCCGGGGGAGAAAGTTCTCAGGGAAAAATCAACAAATGGGTCGAGAGCTGGGACGTAAACTTCCGGAGGACTTCCGGAAAGTCTCCTAGAGATTCTCTCTTGAGCGCCATGAAGTTATTTTGGCGGCTTAAGAGGTCCAATCCTATTTCGTCTCGATAGTACCGCATTCTTATGCAGATTCGAGTAAATGAGTTTGGCTATATTAATTCCCCGAGTATCTCGAGTGGCACAAGGGCGGGCATTACACTTTCACTGATATTGTCCCACTCTTACGTCAATAATAATTTTTCTTATAGGATTAGGGTTTCCGAAATTTATGTAAATTGCGATTCATTTTTTAAAACTGCAAATATCTGCGACATATCTAGATTCAGAGGTTGTAAAAAGCAGACAGTAACGTCAAAGAAAACTATAAAATTATGTAAAATCGTATAAAGCTTTCAGTGCAGCAATTTTCAGTTGCAGTTGAGTTTAACCATATTTCAATTATTATCCATTAACTGTCGTTAAGAAATATTCAACGTAGTGCACGTTATGCAAATATTCATTTACGTAACCATTATGTTTGAGATTTGTGTCTCTTGAGTCTCTTCCATAGAAAATTATTAGGGATATTTCGCTATGTGGAAAAGATCAGCGATAAAGTGAATGGTGTTTGGACATGTTTTCTCCGATTGTTTCTGTCTTCGGTGGCAGTCACGCGTCGACATGCAAATCGTGCCATTTAGGTGGCATTCGCGGCGGGACGCGTTTCTGTTCCTTCGAAGCGTTATACTCGCAGCGATTCGGTACGGTGCATTAAGCCGGGCTGCCGTTTACTGTAATTTACCAGCGATTCCTCGCAAACGATTATGGCTGCAGCGAGGAGAAGCGAGAGCGCTTCCGGACGAAGCTTCCTCATCGCGGCGAAGCTGTAAACGTTGTGTGTCATAATCGTTTCCCCTCTTCCGGCTTGTCGCCGTTCCATCCTTCTACATTACAACTTTCTGTTCTTACGAGATATTCGGAAAAACCATTTACGCGCGTAATGGTATCTTGATCGTCCTCTCGGAAAATGTATGGGAAAATCTGCTCCACATATTTAATCGAGAAATCGTTCTTAATCGAGCGTGTCGCAATTGTCGATTTTATTTACTATTATTTATTGCGACGATTCGCGCTCCGTCGAATTGCTACACTTACTTCTATGTATTATAATATATATCTCACAAGGAAACATTCCCAAGTGTGAATTTTTGATTTTAATGAAATTTTGTATACATATAGGTTACATAAATAGATGAATTTAGAAAATATCAGTTGCTGCCCAAAAACGGTTTTAAAGGGTAAAATCACCTCTCTTGTGTAAAGCGATTTTCAGCTCTTTTTGTTATATCTCAAAAACTATTCAAGATATCAAAAAATATTTTATACAAAAGTTTTACCATAAAATTACTTCTATTTATTCCCGTCAATCTTTAATAATCCCGTCAATTTTTAATAATTAATTTTTTTAAATTAATTATTAAAAAAAAATTTTTTTCAAAAATTATTTAAAAAAATATTATTAACGGTAATGAATAGAGATACTTTTATTGTAAAACTTTTATATAAAACATTTTTTGATATCTTGAATAGTTTTTGAGATATAACAAAAAAGTTGAAAATTGCTTTAAACAAGAGGAGTGTTTTTACCGCTTAAAATCGTTTTTGGGCAGCAACTGATATTTTCTAAATTCATCTATTATGAATTAGAAAATATTAGTTTATGTAACCTATATACAAAGTTTCATTAAAATCAGAAATTCACATTTGGAATTGTTTCCTTGCCAGATAGGTAAAATTTATATCAAACCATATATTATTACACTTTATAATAATTACATAAAAAGTTTTGCAAGATAAAAAATTCTTGTACAATATAACAGTCAATGCATTTAAGACAATCAAAGCACACTGTTTAAATTGGAATCAGTGTATTATTCAGTGTAAGACAGTGAATAGTCTGTTTTCAGTGATATACACAGAAAAAAATGACTATTAAATCAACAATTCATTGTTTCATATATAAGCAAGAATATAAAATCTCCTTGGAAGNTGATAATCTTGATCAGACATAATTTGCTTACATGAAGAAACAAAATTTCTTTATGTTAGCAAATTATGTCTCTTTGAGATTATAAATACTTCCAAGGAGATTTTATATTCTTGCTTATATATGAAACAATGAATTGTTGATTTGATACTAATTTTTTTTCTGTGTACTTATAACTATTTCATTCAGTGATATATGTATGCACTGTTTTTCAGTGACAATACACTGATTCGGTCAGTGAGAGTACTCCTTTCTTAATCAGAATCACTGAAAAATAGTGGATAGTCACTGATGACATAGTTATAAGTATAGCACTGCAAATCAGTAAAATTCCACTGATTCAGATTTAGAGAGTACTCATTAAATATTGCAGTAACATTCGAACAATAATTTTGCAGTAATTGACAGGCTTGTAGCGGTAATGTGTCATCCACAGGAGAATTGTATGTGGCGGGAAAGAAATGCGAGAATGCTGACACGCTGAAAGGTGTAAATGAAAGAGTGCGGCGAAATGACTGACCTATTCCCCGACTTGAGAAAACACTGGAGATGCTGTGCACACATAGCGCCTCATTCACCCGCGGGTTCCACACGCTTCCGCTCGCCGTGACGGGCCCTCCGACGATGGTTAGTTGGCTTCTGTCGCGTTACCGCGAAATGCTATTAAGTTACCGTTATCTAGGTAATAAGGCCCGTCACGGTTTGGGGCGTGTATAATAGGGAGCGCGTCACAAAGCGCGCATTATCGCGCGTATCGTGATTTGACGTGTCAGCTAAATGCGAATTGCCAATTAGCGGTCGTCAGCAAATAAGCGCCCATAAAGATGTCCTTCGTGCGAGACTGCTTTTCGCGGCTCCAGCTGCTCTTCGCGATTGAAAAAACGCATCTGGGGCACCTTCTGTCAATGGAATTAGACAGTCAAATCGCTTAAAAATAAAAATCTTTATGAATCAATTGCAAAGAAATGAAAGCACATCCAGATTTACCCTTTTGTACTATGTTTATTGCTAGCATGTAGATAGAAAAAATTAGTATTAAATATATATATATATATATTTAAAAAATGGCGTGACAAAGGGACGACTATATAAGAATTTGAAATAATATGTTCTTACTCTTGTAGCGATACAAAATTTAAAAAGTGTGATAGCAACATTTTTCTTATGGGATATTGTTCATCAAACTTGTAGTTTCCGATCAAAAACCGACCTAAAAAAAAAAAAATACAGGAATCGCAACAAAATAATTAAAACGGTGATTTTTTTCGAAATAATAACTTTTTGTTCCAAAAAAAGGTGACTTAAAAAAAATTTTTTTTAGAAAAAACGAATTTTTATATATTGTATCAGAGGTTTGGGAAATAACACATGTTCTATATATCCCAAAATTTTTTTCAAATCGATCTGAACCTCCGTCTGTTCGTAATCAGGGCAAAAACCAAGAGACATAAAATTTTCGAGAAAAACGCGTATATATATGTATTAAATATATGTATTTATATATTTAATACCAATTTTTTTTCTATCTACATGCTAGCAATAAACATTGTGTAAAAAGGTAAATCTGGGTGTGCTTATATTTCTTTGCAATTGATTCATAAAGAAGAGCTTTATTTTTTACTGCCTAATCCCCTTAAAGGTTTTATTCCAAATTATTTAATGTGTCCATTTTACTTTCATTACTTCGCCGAAACCAAGAGCATTATTATTATTTTTTTTTTTTCTAAATTATTCCCTGAGCTATCTATCAGTCGGTTAATACGGTGAAAGAAAATGTTTGGGCTCTAATTACGATGTTACGTGTTGTAGGATCATTTATATTGTACGGGAATTCTGCTAATTGCGCCGTTTCATGCGTGCGATGAGTTTTCTTGTAAGGTGAAAAAAATTCCGGATATAAATTAGGAAAAATAAAGATGATCAGAGAAGACTGCAAGAAGAGAGGAAGCTGCAAAAATTTTCATAACTACGATAAATATAAATAAAATAAAAGCAATTAAAACGAAGATTATAATCAGAGTTTTTTTATTTGTTATAAAAAAATGCTTGTTGCAATGAAACGTCACTCGACGAATGATACAATGTATAATTACGCAAATATCATTTTATATTATTTGTAGACACGTATATACGATCTCATAATTATACATTTTCATCATCATGATGCGGTATTTAATGTTGCACGCGGTCCGATTGATTCCAGTGGATTTAATGAGTTTACAACGAGTCAGTCATATTATCGTGAATTATGGAATATCGCTTCTCTTAGGCACGTCGCTAATGCGCGAGATGCGATATAAGTGACAGTACTGCACGTTAATGTCGGCGAATCGATACCGCGTGCGATACAATCCTGATCATCTCGACGTATGTTAGGCCCATGTTGATTTAGCAGCACGAGCATATAGCCCATTATCTGTCAAAGTAGCGAAGAGCTGTTGGCCAAAGTACTTCACCAATTAATCCGATTAATCCCACGTGCCTGGGTGACCGATTGCCAACACGGGTGTGAAGTTTCTCGCGGCAATTAACGCTCCGGCACTTGTCCTCTCGGTGCATCGATCAATTTTAGCATTAGCTCTCCATGTATGTTTAACAGTTTCTCATTCCTTTATAAATTGATTTATTTTCGAGCATTTCTTTTTTTTTATGAGAGGACTAAAATAGAACGAAAGACTGTCCCCGTAACGAGTTAATGATTTTCTAATGACGAAATAAACGACTGCTACGATGCTGATAAGGTGTTAATTTAACAGTCATCCATCATAGTGGGTAATTATTATTTTTTCCATTTTTTCAAAATTATTCCATTTAATGACTTAATTAAACGTGACTGAATTAATTATTATTAGTTAGGAAAGTCACACATACACACACAAACACACACACACACACACACATCATGATTATTGAAATTGTCGAGCGGGCTTTAGGAGAGGGTTTTAAATGTCATTTTGTGCTGTGTTTGTGTTTTCAGTGACGTGACGGTCTCGTCGAACGTTCGCGAGTGGTTACGTTCGCCAGCCTTTGACGCGCGACAGTGGGAAGACGAGGAGCTGTTGCTGATGCTGCAGACGATGTTCATCGAGCTCGACCTACCTCAAAAATTCAATATTCCCTTGCCGATTCTGAGGAACTTTCTCTACGAGGTCTACAATAACTACAACGAGGTGCCGTTTCACAATTTTAGGCACTGCTTCTGCGTGGCGCAAATGGTGAATATTCCTTCGTTTTCATACTGCTCCAACTCGCATGATCTCTCGCGAAGACAATTAACGATTATGTGACAGCGCGACTGTAATTACGCGTTGATACTAAAAGGAAATGTATGATGTTGTAAACGTGATGAACAATATTGTAATTACGATGGACACTAATAGTTTGATTATACCTATTAATTGGCGTACTACATTGTCCTGCAGAACAATATAATTAAATTACTTCCCGATCAATTAAAATACGGGCATAGCGCTATGCTTCGATAGCTGTAGATCGAATTGAGTTATCGGCTAACCGATTGTAAGATAAATAATGCATAATGGCCAGATGTACGCGATAGCCTGGGCAGTGGACCTCCCGTCGAAAATTGGCGACCTCGAGGTCCTCATACTGATTGTCTCCTGTATCTGCCACGATCTCGACCATCCAGGCTACAATAATATCTACCAGATAAACGCGCGGACCGAGCTGGCGCTGCGCTACAACGATATCTCGCCCCTGGAGAATCATCATTGCTCTGTGGCATTTCGAGTCCTGGAGGCGCCCGAGTGTAATATCCTTGCGTCTTTGGACAATCCTACGTACAGAATAGTGCGCGAGGGAATCATAAGATGTATCCTGGCGACCGACATGGCCCGACACAACGAGATCCTCGGCCAGTTCACCGACGTCACTCCCGAATTCGATTACACCAACAAAGCGCACATAAATCTGGTAATTTATCGGCGACCAATTAATGAAGTATTTAATAAAATACCTAATCGGACGCTCAATCTTCTAATTACGCTTCGCAGCTGTCCATGATCCTGATCAAGGTGGCTGACATAAGCAACGAGGCTCGACCGATGGAAGTTGCGGAACCGTGGCTAGACAGATTGCTTCAAGAGTTTTTCAAGCAGAGCGACGCGGAGAAACTTGAAGGTCTTCCGGTCACGCCCTTCATGGATCGCGATAAAGTGACCAAGCCATCCTCTCAAGTTAGCTTCATCGGCCTAGTTCTCCTCCCTCTTTTTGAAGCTCTCGGCGAACATCTACCCGAGCTGCAGGTATCTTATCTTCTCATCTATATATATAGATTATGCTTGGAATGAAACAATTAGCAATATATAATTAGAAAAAAGTATTAATTTTTAAATACACATAACTATATTCTGCTTTTCAGAGTCTCATAGTTCAACCGGTCAGGGAAGCTCTGGAATACTATCGCAGATTGAACGAGGCGGCCAAAGACGAGCGTCATCATCGGAAGAGTGTCGTAGATGTCGGGGAGTCAGGTCTGTCTAACACGGGTACCGGTACTGTGCCCACCGTTATCAAGTCTACGTCGTCACATAGCATGCGCTCAAAAAAGTCGGCTACAACAATCCATTCGCGTTCACGTTCCACCGACGATGATATCACTGAAAATTTGACGATGGAAGAAGCGGAAAACATCGAGAGCTCCGATCCGGAAACGGCCACAGAGGTGGAGATCAGTGAAAAGACGCTCAAATTCAAAATCTCTACGGAAGGTACGTTGGCCGGCCCGACCTCCGGTCGCAAGAGTTATCCCGGTAGTCGGAAGGGTAGCCGAGAGAAATCCTCATTGGATTATCACAATCACGATCTGGCCAAAGCCGTCCGGGATCACGAACGCGAGAGGAGGCGCAGCAAGGGTGAGAATCTCGGCAGTGATCTAAGCTCGCCGGTGAGCGCGAGATCTGCCGAGGGTACGCGGATCCTCGAGGAAATGGAAAGGGATACGGTTTTTTTAGATGCCAAGATTGAGTGCAAAACGCCCGAGGGAAACGGCAATGTCGTCGCGGCGGAGGCCCATTCGCAGCCGAAAAATAACGTGAGGAAACCCAGCAGTGTCATAGAGAACGATCAAGAGAACAGACCTAGTCGCAAAGATGCGCACAGTAGTCGGGAATCGATCGGTCTGCGATGTTGCTGCGACGACAAGACTGGGCCGAATAACAAGTCTATATTCTCACGACTGAGAAACTTTACGGACCGCCTGAGCATGAGCTTCGACTCCAAGGACTCGCCCAGTCCGAAACCAAAGCACGCGTCGAAGATGCTCAACAAGAGTAACTCGATTAGCAGCGGTTCAGCTACGACCACCTCGTCGAGGCACAACAATTCTTTGTTCATTTGTAAGCGTTGCAATCTGGTCAAGTCTCCGGTAAAGGACAAGGCGGCTATCACTACCGTAGTGGAGTTGTCACCGGTGGACAAACGAGCGATGACTTTGCCGAAGGTTCGAAAGTCTACGGATAGTAAGAATAAAAGTTGGCGGACAGTATTTGCCAAGGAAAAAAGATCGTCTACTTCTTTGGAGGCTCTGCCGGCAGCTGGTTCTGGCTCCCGTTCGTTTTCCAAGCACCGCAGAAACTTATCGAATCCCGAGGGCAAATCGCAAAGCCTGAAGGAAACGAAGACTCGACAGGCTTTGGACATCGAGTTCCATGAGATCAACATTCGTTCGAAGAATCAACAGCCTGAAATCATAGTCAATCCCGACAATACTTGCTGCGATATCGAGGAAGATCTCGGCAAGATAGAAATCAGAAGAAGTTCGGCTAGCATGGAGGACATCTCCAAAATGGCGAAACAGGCAGCAGAGACTAGCGTACTGGGCGTGCTGGATCCCAAGAAAGCGGAGGAGCGTCCTCACGGCAGTCTGGATTCGATGCTCTGCAAGGAGGTGTCCAAGTCGCGGAAGAAGCATTGCACTGTATTCTGCTCGCCCGCGTCGACAAAGAAGTCGTCACCTGGACTATTCTCGCGATTTAAATCCGGTGTGAGCATCGACAGCACTCGGAGCAACAGCAACAGCGATTCCTTGCACGATCACGGCTCGCAAAGTGGCTGGATATCTTCATTGACAGCTAGCTTTCGGCCGAAGAGACATCCGAACGAAACGCCGCTGTCGCCACATCCACCAAGGTCTCCCAGCAGAGAGGAGATCAAGTGATACGTCCTGGTGGTCGAGGATTCCTCTGACAAGAAGCTCGGCCTCCGTGGCTGGTGGCCTGAGAACTTGTTCTGCTGCAATAGCTAAAACTCGAGCGCGAAAGTTCAACATCTAGAGAGGCTAATTTAGACCCAGAAATATCCGAGAATATTCGTCATCGTATTCATAACGCGTGAAAAAAGGTAACTAGTAAAATGATTTTTAAAAGATTTTTTAAGAGATTTAAATTTTCTAACATATTATCTCGCGTGCTTCTCATTACGACATTAATTGTCGCTAATAGATTAATAATGGATAAATCTCCGATCGAACGCCTCGACGATATTCAATGAATCTATTTTGCGAAATAAAATGTATCATAAATTCTCGCGAGTAATTCGCAACGGTCAATATCGCAGCATACAATGCGCCTGTAATATACGAATTAAATATTTCTCCGTGTAATTAAAAACGGTCAATTTAAATGAACGTATTTGCTCGAGCATGCCACTTACCAAGAAAACGTTACGTATAGATAATATATGATTATGTCGAGTGAATTAAATACTTCTTGCGGAGGGATCCTCAGACCGACCATGATTTCGTGTCGACTTTCAGTGTTTCACGACGATTTCACAAAAATCGAGATACGTTTATTTGTGAAGGGCACCTACGGCCTGTGGAATACGAGGAGATGTACGTTATATACATAAACTATTTTATTTATTGTCCAATTAAAGAATAGCCTAACGAGTAATTATTCATGTTGTTCGTTACTATACATATATAAATATATAGGTAAAGTGCAGATGTATACAAAGACGTAAGGATATACACATATCCATCGTGCATAAAAAAAATATATATAAATCTATATATACACGCGCAAGTGGATAATTATAAATAGATGAAAAAGAAGAAGAAGACAAACAAGTAGATATGTAAGCGTGGCTCTGTCGTATCAATGTACGATTAAGTTTCAGGAATTATGTGTAATCAAGAATGTGAGGTAAGAAAATACTCTGTGTCAGACCATTTTTAGAATATCTTGAGAATAATCATGCATTTTCAGACAATATTATCAAAATTTCTTAAAGATCTTATTTTCTGAAAGCGCGTGATTTATTCCAAGAAAATTCTGAGAGAGAGAGAGAGAGAGAGAGAGAGAGAGAGACGTGTATATATTCGCGAATCCTAGAACATTCTCAGATTATTTTCATTCTCGCAAAGATTATTTTCATCTCATAAAACTAGCAGTTGCCACAAAAAAAGAGAAAAAAGAAAATGGGATAGTTTTGTCGGAATAATTACTGTACCGTTCGTCGAGACGATTCACACGATAGAAAATCTCGTCGTTTCATTTGGATTCGTTCGGAGAACGTTTTCGGAAAGAATCGTGTCACTACCTTTTATCTAGCTGTGTTACTAAAGTGCAATCCAACTTGGAAAATTATTTGTTAAACTTTTCATTGACATATTAATTAGAGAGAAGAGACTTCTGTTTGATATTTCTCGAAAGAGATTGGCGCGGAACTTTTGCGAAACGTTCTCAGTGTTTCTTCGAATGCCAAACGCGGCGAGGAAGAGCACACTTGGAAAAAGAAAAGTACGTAACTCTCTTAATGGTTCTCTCTTCTCGACGAACTGTCCTTCCCTGCGATTATTCCGTTTAAAAATTTAAACGCGTAGTTTCAGATTCTTGACACATGCATAAACGCATACGATTACTTCTGTATTGCATCCTGCTTTTCATTTTAGTTGTTTATACTTTTATACTTTATCAAATGCGTTTATACGGCGATTAAATATCGTATGTATTGTTGAAATCTAGTCTTACGTTATCGTCTTCAAAGCAAAAGTTTCGGGCGCATTTTATTTTCTGCAACGCAAAGAAGAAATTCGATGTGTGCACGAATGAGCGAGCAAGCGAACGAACGAACGAACGAGCGAATGATTCTGCCAACTATTTGATCGATTATTTGATAAATAATTACTATTTTTCTCTCTCTCTCTTTTTTCGTGCTGTAGAATCAGGACTCGTCGATTAAACCAAATGGAATTAAACGCATGACGACACAGGCGTAAAATCATGTGTAAAATAATCAATTTTAATTTTAAACTTTATATAAGCAGGAATTAAGATTGCGTTAACTGCGTGATCTTTTTATTTGGCAAATTTCCAAAACCGGTTAATTATATCAGACAGTACATCTTTTATAATCTTTCCTTCGAAATTAAATTAGTGTACTCATTTTCCTATGATATTTCCTAAGAAAGCTGCTATCAAAAAGGTAACAACAAGACTTTAATGAAAGAAAAAGTTGAAACGCGCGCGCGAATAAAGAGAAAGATGCTATTATGATTAAGTGGCGTCAGTGTATGTAGCGCGACGCGCACATTATAATAATAAATAATCAAATTTTTAATTGGCGATGTGAATGAAAAAAGGGATTTAATTTCGATTTTCGAATCAAGATTATTGAACAATCGTAAAAATAAAATTTCTGATACTTTTAAAAAATTCCATTTTGATTAAATTTTATTTAGAATCAATAAGATGTGAAATAAATAAATGGAATTAGATGAATAGTGCAAGAAAAATATGTAAGAAATAAGTGTTTCTTTTTTATTTTCTCATCTTAAAGAATACTAGATCAAACTGATAATGAGAATATAATCGAACTACGTTTTCTTTGCCAAATAAATTATATTTGAACGAAACAATCAAATGTTTTCTAAGAGCTTATTTCTATATTTTATATTTTAGAAAAAATTAAATGCACTTTTTTCATTCATATCGCTTGCTCTTTGTGCCTGATCGTTATTAATGTTCAAGACCGATATCAGAGAAGGTACTCAAATAGTTAAACATTTTTAAAACTTTTTCTAATTATACCAGATAGCGAAAAAAGTCCAATTTCTCAATTTTAATGTTTCAAAAACATGTCGTACATACCGAAACGGTAATTATTTAATAAAAGTATTGTTATGTCAAACGAATGCTTGTCACGTAAATATGAAACAAGTAAATTATTTCAACTTTTGGAACTGTCTGATATATCAAATATCTTTTTTATAAGGAAAAGTATTAGCATCTTTTTACAAATTTCTTCAAAATCAGATACTTTTTATCAAAACTCTGTCTACAATTTCTTACCTGTTCGACTCTCTCGACTATTTTTCCAAGACTTAATTGAAATAACATAATCAACTTTTAGAAGTAAACCAAAAAAGTGTTTAAACTAAAATCTAAGTTTCATAAAACTGTGGAATAAAATTCGATTTTTTTGCAAGATCGTCGAAAATGTTGATCATCGCTTTTCCGGTGTCTAACGATTAGAAATGCATAATAAATTAATAGAAATAAAAATAAATTTATGAAAAGGAATGCAATGGGCCAATCGAGCCGTATTGTGCGGCATCGTTTTACTCGTCAATTGAATCTTTAGTCCCACTAGAATTTTTCTCGTATTCCAATTATCGTCGTCAATTATCGGAATAAAATATATTCAAACTCGTTCGCATAATCCATTTCGGTCTCCATTTCCATTTATTAACATTGAGGAGAAGAAATCGGTGCTAACGCTTGATCTATTTATTTTTATATTTTTATGTTAAAATTATTGATTCATTGTGTATACGACACTTTTGTTTAACCAAAGTTACCAGTTTCTAAAAAGCTCCATTTTAGAGTTAATAGCATTATATAGTTAACATTCACAGGGAAATAATATGAAAGGAAACTGTTAGAAGTTTTGCTTCCGAAGAAAGTTTTTACTTCATCTATGCTTACGTTATTCAAAAATAAGACGGCTTGATGTTAACAGAAAATAAATTTGTTTATTACTTAGTCGTCAAATTTATTTTTACATTTAATGATTATTACTGATGGTTAAATTAAATTATTAAGCATTAAACAATTAATATTCTAAAATTAATTTCACAATAACTATTCAAACAAAAGTAATCCGTTATGATAACGCTATTCCTTATTCGGACTTTTTTTGAGTTTGATAATTATTAAAATAATTAACGAGATTAAAATGTTATTTCCGCAGTGATGTATGAGATGTTCGTAGCTAAACCTCGATGCACAGTGTACACATTTAAGTAAAACGCGATTATAAAGATGTTAAATAAATGTGCAGCTTCGTTGACAACATTTTCAGATTGTAACTAATATTATTTTTAAACAAACAGCTTCGTGTATCGTAGCGATCTTGAATTCTAATGCGAGTCCTCTCGATGTGTGTTCTTCGTGAACTCGAATAAATTGGCTCACGTGGACGATTTCGTGTTTACAAGGTCCATTCTCCGTCTCTCGCCGTCCCTTTCCCACGAGGCGTTAAATTAAATCACAGATTGCTAGGAGAAAAGAAAGAAAGAAAGAAAGAAATCGCGAATCGTTGCATCGGTCTCATCGTTAGGGGAATATTAATTATATAAAATTTATGCGTACGACGTAATTTGAATGCACGTTTGAACGTGTATATTATATACATCTCGTATATACGTACAGATATACGCGACGCATATATCTGTATTTATATTGACATAAGATAATTCGATAAAAATGAAATATCCTATATACATCTGTGTGTACATGCATGTATGATTTATGCGCATGTATATGCGTACATGCGTGTATACATAATAAACAAAAGTATATAATTATATATACATAAATGAATAGATTATATATATTTACCTGATATACAAAGAGCTAAAGGGAGAAAAACAAAATACAGTTAATGCTCGCGGGCGAGTTACTAGTGCGATATTATAACGTTATTATCGATATTATGTTACGATATTACGGTATTGTGTGTGGATGAAGCGTGTGTAAAAGTATATAATTATGTGTGTAAAAGTATCGATGGAAATCTCACACGCGTATTGCGAAGGAGGTGTACTGATTTATTGTTGTTCAGTGGCGGCGTATTTATTTCTTTTGCGCGATTGCATTTAAAATTGATGATATTTGTGTTGATTCCGCAACATTTAATACGAGAAATATCTCAAAACAGATTCAACTTCACTACGTGGTTAGGAACATTTACTACGATCAGATTAACTCATCGATTAACATATAATATCACTTTTGCCACTTTGTGGAGAAACAGAATGATCGATATCTAAACTAAAAAAAATTATGACACTTTTATGTCTTCCTAACGACAGTTGGAAATTACCACATCGCAGTAATCTCTAACTATGCGTTTATGTCAAACGGCGTTTGAAAAGATTTAACTTTTAATGAAACTTTTAAAACATTTTTGTTTTTCATTAGTTTAGTATTTTACATTTGATGCATCAAAAGTGTCAAAATCATGATTTTGACATTTTGATATATTTTAGAAAAAAAAATGTAAAAAGCTGTGACAATTAAATACTATATACTAGTTACCTAGTGTATATTATTCTGATTCTGATCGCAGGCGTATTGGTGAGGAAAAAAAAAGTTACAAACCAGTTCTTTCAGTCTTGTAGTCTGTACAGTTAGAATGTATGTTTTCAGATATAATCCTCTCGATCCCGTTGAATTATACATATATGTTAAGCATTCCTATGAAATGCGATCGGAAGGGTTACATTTGAAAAAGAGAAACATTAGAATTGCTTATGTATACGATCATCGCGATATATGTAAGCGTGTATTATTTATATGAGTTGAAATCGTCACAAACCATACTGTAAAACCCACCGTCGCTGAACAAGACGCGCGCGAGAAAAGTATATATATATACACACACACACACACACACACATGTATATGTATATAATATGTATATATGTATTATATATATGTATATACATATATATACACACACATACATATATATAAAAGATACTATCGATATATGGTATCAATCATTCCATTCGGTTCCAAGATGTCGTAATTACACATTACAGAAGCATAATTATAAGTAAATCTATACGATCGATCGACCGACGAATTGCTTGTCCGCTCGATCGATTATTAGTCTTTTTGTAAATGAGAGTAAGTGAATGAAAATGGATATACATAACTGTATATGTGTATATATATATACACACACACACACACACACACACACACACACACACACATATATATATATATATATACATACACACATGTACATGTATATACATATATCATCGCATCAGCATGTGACGAGCTGCTCTCGTGGCTGCCTCCTATATATATTTACAATGTCGAGACGAATAAAGAAAAAATCATCATTCTGCCGGTGACAAAAAAATATTTGATAAAAATCCCTCTTTATATTTTCTCTCTCTTTTTTGTAATTAGCAAAATATATTTTAGGTTCAATGTTGGTAAGTAGTTGTAAAGTTATAATCCTAAAGTCGAGTAAGTTTAAGAGTTGAATTGAATTTTCGTCATTCTGGGTATATCGAAATAGCAATCGTAATTTTTCGTCTTGAAAAATATATTTCCCCATATGACCCCTTACAGATTAGTTTATTGAACAAAATGTTAACATTTTACACAACTTGATTATGTGAGTACATCAAAAATACTTTTTCAAATTTTAATTAGCAACCTTTCGTATGTTGAGATATAATACGCCATTTAATGGAGTTGTCATGGACATCATCGGATCAATTATCACTGGTATTTTAGTTTTTTCACACGGTGTCACTTCACATTTGTTTAAGATTTTAGTGAGCGTTAGTTTTATCAGTAATAGCCCGAAGCGAGTGCCTGCAAAAACGCAAAATAATATAATTTATTATATTAACTTAACAAAGAATGAATTTGTAAAAGTTAATTGATTTTATTTTGTTATTTTACAACTTCGTAATTGAAGCCATCAATTGTACTATTGAAAAGTCTAATTAGATTAAAAAAGGAAAGTCTTGAATAAAAGTTACGAATATTGCATAATTGCTATCACAACATGAATTAATTGCATCAATATTAAGTAATTCCTTATATTGCAGTTCTACTGATTTTTCAAATTTCCGACTTACTTATTGTGCACATAAAAAAACATCTTGAAGTATACGCTATTTAATTTGTGTTTTTCAATTTTATTTTAATTAAGTCAAATATCAACTTTATAACTTGTCCAAATATAAAAATTCAAATTTGTGTAATTATAAAGAATATAGCTTTAATTGACGATTTACAATATTCTTTGTTAATATGACAATTAAAATCGATTCTTTACCTATGCACGCATGTGGTCCTTCTCCATATGGAAAGTAAACACATGCTGGCATGTTACGTTTGTTCTCCTCATTGAATCGTTCCGGATCAAATTTATCAGGATCAGGGAAATATTTTGAATCATAATGTAGGCCAAGCATCGGGATGTAAACCGGTGTACCCTTCTCAAGTACAAGATTAGTGTCCGGTATTTCGTAAGTTTGCATTGCCATGCGATTTAAAAATCCTAACGGCGGATATTTTCTCAAAGTTTCAGATATCACCATGTCCATGTATTGCAACGATACAAGCTAGTAAAATAAAGACGCGTTGTTCTCCATATATTCATTTGTCAAGTTTTAAAATTCGCTCAGGAATAAAATCGATAAACACAAGAAGTATTTGGTAATCAATAATAATTGTTTAGCGTTTGTCACAGAAATTATTTGACGGAGATGGAGTTAATTTACGTACCATGTCGTATGTGATATTTCCATCGGAATTGTTGAGCGCCTCGCGTATTTCTTTTCTTAGTGTGCTTTGAATGTCGGGTTGCAACGCGAGTTCGTACAACGCGAAGACAGTCGGCACTGCGGAAGTATCGAAACCAGCTGAGAAGAAACTAGCCGCTTGTGCCATGAGATCATCCCCATCAAATTCTAAAATTTAATTGTGTAAAATTTTGAAGGCTTTGGTATTTGCTTTGATTAAATTCAGCTATCGTAGTAATTAATCAGATTTTGTTAGTTACTTTAATTTTGTCAGCGCAAGTCATTACGTTATACATCTTTATTTATTCTTATATATAAAATACGTAAGTATAATTATTTCGCTTACTGAAGTCGTCAATCTTTTCATCGCTATTGTTCTTCTTGAGCTCAACCAGAATACTGATGAGATCGTATCTCTTCTCGCCAGATTTAATGCGCGTAGAGATTGTCTCCCAGAAAAGCTTACGCAGATAGGCGGTGGTCTCCGTACCGAACAGTTTTACTTTAAACAAGCGAATCAAGTTTGGAACAAAGAAGAATAAGAGTACCTCCCATCCACGTTTATAAGTAGCTCTAAATATCATCTTTCCATATCTGCGGAAATCAAGCTCCGAATCTTTGAACGCGTTCACGTCGAGCCCGAAAGCAGTGCTGCTGATCACATCCATGGTTAATTTAGAGCTTACATCCTTCACATCCATTATTAGACCCTTACCTGTCGGCAATATTATCAGCTGATTAAATGTGTTTGTAGACCGATTCTCGCATTTTTTATTGACACGAGTGAATATCTTTACGAATGTATAACAAAATATTTTAGTGCTATAAAAACTTTGTGTTGTTAAATTCGTTATGTCGAATTGTACTCAATTTGAGACATTTTTGTATCATTCTTGTGTCACCATTGATTCTATTCGATATATTGTTAATTAAACTAAAACAACGGAGTTACACAATTTAACTCGAGAAATGTATTTTTAAATCAAATTTATCTTATTATTTACCAGATGCATACATTAATGTATAAACATTGTTTAATTTGAAACTAAGCAATTTAACTACAGAAATAGATTGATTAGATGTAATCGTTCTTTTTAAATTAAAAATAACAAAATGTTACTTAATTTAAAAAATTAGTTTGGTTTGTTTGATCCTTTAATATTTAAGTACACTGATAATTATAGTCGCAGTCTTTATTTTAGAAAAATCTTTATATCACATCTTTTCATTTCAATCATTTTATTTGAATTATTTAAGCTTCTATCTTACCATTCAATTCCAGCGAATCGAGGTATTCGTCTAAATGCTTCCCACCTTCTAGCATCAGGCTAAACATTTTCTTTAGTTTACCGGATGTAAAGAATGGCGTCAGTTTCGTTCTTATAACTTTCCAAGCTGGATTTCTGACGGAGAAGAGATTGGCGTAACCAATACGATCATTCGGATCGGACGTGGCATATCGATCGCAAAACATATTAAAGTCTTTTATCAGGATGTTCTTAATGATTTCAGGATCGCGAAGTAACAAGAAGGGCTTGTCGAAAATGTAGAAACCTAAATAAGGTTCACCCTTTGCTTGATCGTAGAGTTCTTTTAAATAATATGATGGAGCTTTCTTTAGAAGTAGACATTCCATAAAATTGCCTATGAAAGGTGTTGGCGTTACTTGCAAAACGCCTCGTTTTTCCCAGTACTTAAAGTTGCGAGTCATGTAGAGATAGGCGATTATAATGAGAACTGTTAGAATTATTATGCCATCCAAGCTCCAGCAGTCCGTTATGAGCACCATTTCGCAGATTCTATATAAAATATTTTTTCTTTCATTTGTATAAGAGAATGGAGGATGTTATATTTTAATAATTTACGAGATTATAGAGAAATTACTCTTATCACTACAACTTAGAAAATAATGGTGAGGAATCGACATTTTAAAAAATGCTTTTGAAAGATCTAAAAATATACGTGATTATTTAATGAAAACACAAATTTCCTGCTTTGTGAACGCTGTTGTAACATGTTTATACATTTTAAGACTTTTATCAACCTTTATACAGTTTGTTTACGTTTGCGATAAACTTTTATCATCTATGATTTAACATTCTAGGAAATTCGATGTAATATGTTCCTATACGTTTCAGCTATATATTTGCATTCTAAGGATTCCTGTTACAATTACATATTTAACATTACAAAATTATTTCAATTAATTACTAATTTAAATAATTATGTAACGTTTACGTCAATGCATTAAACTGTGAAAATGGGTAGTGTTTCTTTGCTATTTATAATTGATTTTTTAGTATTACATGGTGTTAAGATTTATACATTCAGATTTATATAATTAGGTTATACAACAAAATCCAGAATAACAGTTTGAAGGTACTTAGTATTTCAACACTATCAAATGATTAAAAAGTGTTAACAAAAAAGTATTAAAATTAAATCGGAGATCGTTAAAAATGGAAAAAAATAAAAAAATAAAATATTTATACTATCGCATATACATTCATATTGTAAATTAGCGCGAGTGAATTAAATTTTTGTACTTATAGTGAATTTTTATGTAACTAATTTTCAATTCTAATTTATTTTTAGGTGAAAATACGCGTGTTGAAATCGAATTAGTTAATTCGATTTATCAAACTTTGAAAGCACTCGATCTTAGAAATTAGATAAACAAGTATTAATGAATCGTGTTTTCATGTAGAAACTGTAATATCAATAATTTAATATACTTGATTGTATACTATTATAAATATTATTTCGATTCTGATTCATAAAATGAATCTAAACGTTTAATTGAAACGCATATTCATATATACTGGACAAAAACACAAATGTACGATTTCTGAAACATTATAGACACTTTCACTCTAATTATAACTGTATGTGACGAGTACTTGACTTTTTCCCTTAAATTAATCGATCAATTATTTGAGAACAGAAACAAAAAAAATTTAGCGTAGACAATAGAATCAATTCGCATTTCTGTCGAAAAGAGAGATATTGTTATAACTAATAACTATTTTTATTACAAATAATCACTATTTACTGATGCTTTTTATAAACAAAAAAGTAATATGGAGCCTAAAGACGAGTTCACAAACAGTGTTATTTATGCACTATTATGTTTACGCGGGAAACATGTGATCTTCTCGAAGTCTAAAGTTATACTGCACAGCAATCACATTGCAATAATTGTGCGTGCGTCACTTTTCACTCTCTCGAATGCTTAGCGTGTCCCACTTTACAATCGGAATGAGTTATTTTTAAAAGACATGATTTATCGATAAGGTTTTCTTTCGAAGCGTAACATTTATCATGTAGGAAACATTTATCACATCAAAAAAATATTCAAATTTTCATACCATAAATAAAAATGAAGATTGCTATTGTAAAATTAATATAAATTTAATTAAACGTTGGCTAATGTGGTATCGATTTATAGTATATCAAACATGATCATGCTATTTTTACTGATTAAATATGCTGCCAAATAAGCTAAAAGTTAAATTTTAATCTATGCTGCTTACTGTATTTAATATTCATAATGTCATAATAATTGCAATGTAAGTGAGAAGTTGACATCATTTTTTTTGCCTTGAAATACGATTTGATTTATTTATCTTCAGAATATTAATATCGTATATCAGTTTATTTTAAAAAATCAACTTAAAGCGCATAAAACAGAATATTTGGCACAACATATTTATTGTTGTTATTAATTTTTACATGTAATTATATAATTTTTTAATTAAAACGCTTAGTCGTATGTTATTTATTAAATTAAAAAGCTGAT
>QKQZ01021190.1:0-11412 GCA_003595255.1 Solenopsis fugax
GTCACGATGCCGCCGACGGCGCTGACGCCTGCCCGCTCGAGCCGCCGTCAGGCGTCTAGCAATCGTCCAGCATGCGGATGACGATGGAACGAGCAGCAGTGTGCCAAGATGCTCGAGCACCTCAAGCCAACGAGCTGATTTCGAAGCTTCACGCACGAGAAACAAAAGCCGCGGGCTTGAGTTACTCGACACCTGCTCCAGACAATCTACGATAATTCGTCTCAGAATTCAAGATAGAGTTCTATTTTATGTGCTAAATCAAGAATAGGTTTATCTCACGAATCTATTTAAATCGAGAATAAGTTTATCTCACGAATGAGAGCTTCTTTTCTAGCTCAAAAATGCCTAATTGGTTTTGAAAGTCAGTGTTTGAATGATCTATAATTTGCGTTAAATTTCAGGATAAAATTTTATTTATAATTTTATATATCATGAGCTTTTTGATATATGAAGACATTTGAAGAATCAGAAAATATACATATGTGTACATAAAAAATATACATGTATCCAAATACGTGTCATGTTAAATTATAAATAAAATTCTATCCTGAAATCTAACACAAATTATAGATAAATAATTTAAACATTGACTTTCAAAACCAATTAGGCATTTTTGAGCTAGAAAAGAATTTGCGTTTGTGAGACAAACTTATTCTTGGGTAGATTTTGTAAGATTTTAGTAGAATTTTTAGCGAGATAGCTGAATAAGGGTGTATTCTAAGGGTGAAGAGCCTATACAAGTTTAATATAAATATCAATAAAAAAAGTCCTTTTCGTTTTATTGCTAAGTTCTACTTTTGGTACATAATGCGACAATTTAAAAGGCACTGGTTCAGCTGCATCGCTGGAGTTACCCAGGCATTGCCAGGCATTCGACGCCACCTCTTGGAGAAGGAACATACGAAGAAGTAACGACCCAGCAAACACCAAGTTACATGTAATACAAATGTTAGTTGTAATTTCTAACTCAACTGTTATATAACGAGTGTGTTATATAACAATTATGTTGAGTGGAAAATTACAACTAACATTTGCATTACATGTAACTTGCTGGGAATCATTTCATTCAGCAGTAGCCTACATACTGGCGTAACAATCAGTAAGATGTTTTCATGATAGATGGCAATACTGATGAAGTAGGATCTCTTTACCAACATGCGTTCTAAAATTTTAACTCGCTGATCAGTCAGGTACTGCGCTGGTATCATTAATGACAATCATTATTTTGAGATTCTGTCTTCGTCATTAGTATCATCGATTAGATTTTTACTAAAGTCGATACTTAAATGTACAGGCTATTGCAAAAGTCGCGTTTTTCTTCATAAAAATCATATTGAATCAGTTGTTAACTTGCCATGTCATGGTATTATTAATTTATAATAATGTATACATTTTAATAAGATTATTAATTATATAATAAAGCTTTTTCTTACGTGAATCTATAAACTGATATCATAGTCGTTATTTTTAAAGGACATTTGATGTGAATTTTTCTAAAAATTGTATATTTATTTAAAAACTTGTCATATCGAATGAACACTGAGTTTTCTATTAGATACTTCTAGTCACGTGTCTTCCTTTTCTCTTTTGGTAACTACGTAAACTTATATACTATCAATAGAAAATGAGTGTAAAAACGCACTCAATTATCCTACATCAATCAACCCTAAGCTTGGCAAAACTAGAAAGCGATCTCTTAAAATCTTTGATTTTACGAAAAGTTTCTTTCTAATGCTATTTTAAAAAAGTAAACTATTAAATAATCTATTATAATAGATCACTTTGGTTTTGAGAATTAAAATTACTCAAATTTCAAATCTCTAAGCTACAACTTGTGAAGCATCGTTTAAGAAATAAAAATGTCTCGCGAACTATTGCCAAGCTGAAAGGACTCATCGACCAGTCCTAAAATTCGAAGGTAATAAAAACGAATACTGTTCCGTTTGGAATATATCGTGTCGCAAAAAGTCGACGTTATCGCCGCGTTTGATTCGCAATCGTCTAACAGAGTCTAAGCGTATTCGCTCAAAACGTTACGAAATTATTTTGCTCTTGAGTGGAACCGATTCGGCGCCATCTTCCACGGTGGTTCCATTTTCCTTCTTGTGATTGTATATCTCGAGCGGATTGTTCCAGCTCTGTAACTCGCCGGTGCCAAAAACGACGAATGTCACTGCGCCGCTGAAATAGACGGCCGCTAGGATCCAAAAGATGATGGTCCACTGCGTGTAGGTCTGATTTTGGTACGTGATGTTACCGACCATGAAGGTGCTAAGGAAACCACCTATCGAGCTGAAGGTGTTGGCGAGGCCAAATATGGTCCCGCAGAAATTGGGCGCGATGTCGAGACCGTTTCCGAGATAACCGGCCGTTACGGCGCCGTTTATTGTCAGAGCGACGGTGAATACGACTACCGACGCCGCGCGATTGCAACCGTAGTACGCTTGGATCACCATGAGGATGCCGGGAGTTAGCACAGCTAGAAATCAAAGTTTATTCATTAGTCGAAAATACGATGTTTTTAATCTAATTATAACGGTCGATATTTTATCAGCACGTTGATTGCCACTGATGAAAGGCACTATTGAAAATTTTTCAATCTTATTTTTCAAAAAATGCTTGATTAATAAAAAAATGTTTGATCGCGTCTTACGAATTACCTAGATAAGAGGTATAAAAATATTTCAAAAACAATTGCAAATATTTCACTCACCTAACGTCGTAAAAATTTTACGTATTACTGTCACGGATAACTTGTTATTGCGGCGCAAGTAATCGGCCAAGGTGGACGTTGCTAAGGCAAAAATGTATTTGCCTAAATAAGGTAACGAGGATAACAGGCCGTTCTGCAAATATAATTTTCATTAATATGTATACCATTCCATAGTAAGTGCTTTCATTGAATATCATTTCTCTTGATATATATCAACGAGACAACGACGAAATAAAAAAGGATCCATTAATATAATTGATATATACCTCTTTAATGTTGAAGTGCAAAATGTACTTCATGTAAGTCGGAAGCTGATTGACAATGGTATGGTAACTGAAGACGCTGCACGCGTGCGTTATCACGATAGCCCAAACTGGCCCCGAAGTGATAAGCGCGCGCCATGGTATCGGCAGATGCTGCAGTTAAAGTACGGCATTAGTATTTTAAACGTCGATTAAAATCTTACAGAATAAAACAAGCTCAAGATCTTTTATCTTCAAAATAATAATTAACAAAGAGATTAAAATTACCAGAATTACGAATTTCAACACGCATTGTTTATATTATTATTTTTGCTTTAGAGGATTAAACTTTTTTTGAAGATTAAAATAGATTGGTAATGCGAAGAGGAAACTAAAATAGAATAAAATGCATTCTGGGATTAAAATAGATGCTTTCTTCCACTACTACAACCTTGGTAGTGGTAGTCGTTCCAATCGCGCTCTCGATAAAGTGCCGTTCCTCCGCACTGATGCGCGGATGCTGCGATGGTGAGTCAAACACCAGCAAGAACCACGTTACGCTCCAGATAATCCCGATCACGCCGGTCACGTAGAATACCGACTCCCAGCCTAGCGAGGCGATGAGGAACCCGCACATCAGCATAGTTATCGCGGCGCCGAGGGACGAGGCTGTAAGTAACGAGACAAGTTTATGGCGCGACGATTGACGCAACCATGCTTCGTCGCGCTTATAAAACGGCTGCATCTATCTCGCGTAAGGCTCAAAAACGAGGACGGGAGACGATTGTGGCATCGATTGGCCTGGATATCGCGATCGCGAATTAGATCATGATCATTTACCCATCATGTGAGAGACGAACTTGCTACGCTCCGTCGGTGGAATCCATCGAGCAGTCATTGGCTGGATGGCAGGCCAGGTGGCACCCTGATTTGCGAGACGAATCAATTTTGAGAGATTGTCAATAATGATTACGTGATCGTTTGCAGTCACGTGAAACTCGATTGATGAGCGTAATTTGATTATGTGCACAGACAGAAAGAGAGAGAGAGAGAGAGAGAGAAAGAGAGAGAGAGAGAGAGATGCTCGATAGATTCAGATGTCATCTGTTAGATCGTTTCTCACGAAGCGGATGCGTACATTTATTTTAATTATAATGGTTTCTAAATGGAATTAGTGACGTACCAGCATAAATCCCAATGCGACCCTTAACACAACGACCACGGTATAGCCCAGAGTGGCCGCCAGCGGTACAAACAGAGTGATGAAGCTCGACACCAGCATGCTGTAACCGAAGACCCGTTTCGTACCGACTATCTCCGCGAGCCGCCCACCGGGAAACTCCGTGCAGATATAACCCCAGAAGAAACTACCGAGGATCATGTTCACCTCATATTCGTTCCATGAATACTTGGTCTGGGCTCGTTCCTCCTAAGATTAAAAATCGGATTGGATTTAAGGAAAATCGAATGAAGAAAAATTATTAAGGAGAGGAAAATTAAGAGTTAAAAAGATTGCTTAATCTCGAACAAGATCAAATTAAACAAAAATTACCTTTCTATTTGGTTTTTAGTTAAAATATTAATAAAAACAATAATATATTGTATTTTAAATTCACGAGACCATAAAAAAATTTAAAGAGAAAGATATGCAAATAAAAATTTTGATTTTTATTAAATTTACAAATACAGCGTAATAAAAATTTTTTGCACCTTTAATTTTGTGTGTAAAAATTTTAATATGATGTACAATTCAAAATTGTTCTTAAAATGTATGCGGCAATATCATTGATTTATGACGTCTTAAAACTATACTTAAGACAATTTTAAACATAACAGACTATGAATACTAACTGAAGATAAAAGACTGAACACACATATTCAACGGAAATCGTTACAAATAGATTCAAAATGTAAAAAGAAACGATGAAAATAATTGTTAAATTTTTTATCGTTATTGAAAGATATAACTATGTTACCTCGTTACACAGTTACGAAAAAAGAAAAGTAACGTTACTAATCTGTTACTAAAAAAATTCGTTACCGATCTGTTATTAAAAAAAGGTAACTGTAACGATAACGACGTTACAAGTAACTTTCCAACCCTGATTCTAACGATCGACGAAGCAACACAGTTCTTAAGACTTTGATAACAATTTTGCAATCAATCATGATCGCGGTTAAATGTCGTATCGATTTTGTAGCGAAATGAAATCTCGGTCGCGCCGGGTGATCGCTGATGTCATTCACCGTAACGTAAGTTCGGCTTTACGCGAGTTTCAACGAACCGGGTGCCAGTGTGGGAACGCTGCGAGTCTGCTGCCGTTGTTCATCTCGTTGACTCTATTAACGTCGACGACGATCGCCGGGGTCCTGGTGTCGTCGATCAGGGTGAGATCGTTCATCATCGTCGCCTGAGCACCGCACTCATCCGGTATCGACGCCGATCCGTTGGAATGCGAATGTTGACCGCTACTATTGCTCGGTATCACCATCGAGACGATCGCTATCGTTAGATTCATGCGCAGCATGTAGTTTAACATGAAGCCGAGAATCACCATGATATCTAGTACCTGCCTGCATGACAGACAATCTGAAAAAACATTTGCGGTTATTTGTGTTGCGGTTCCATCTGCGGCTCGAAATTGACCACAAACGTTCTGTCGATGCATTAATATGCAACTAATGCATATTAATAGGTGGTTTTAACATTTTTATTTCTTTCTTTCTTAAAATAAAATATTTATATTTTTTATAACATGTAATAAAATATAAGTATGTTATTTAAATACACACACAAGAGAAAGAAAAAAAATATATAAGAAAATAGTTTAATTTGAGAGAGATTTATACTAATAATCCTCAAAATTATTACTGGCTTTGAAAATTATTATCAGTTTAGTTTCTTTGAAATATTTCATTATAAAAATAGAAAACAACAGTTATATATTAATATAATAAATTTCTCACGATTATTTGCGTTACGATTTTGTTCTGCAGTTTAATGTACTTTCTAAGTAAATATCCTGTATAAAATTTTAAATCTTTTAATTTTCCAAGTTGTTTTCTATAAAAACATACAAACATTTTACAAATCTTGATGGATATGTTTGTTGAAATCTAAGAAAGACTATGTTGTTCCGTTTTGTACGCACGAGTGACGTTAGATAGTTTTATTTACATTGACATTGATTCCGGGATTTCTTTTACACAATTAGTGTCGAGTGTGGTCGAAAACAGGACGTACGTATATGCGCCTGGCTTCGTCTGTGTCACATGTTCCTAGTGCTGTAAACAATTTTTACGTAACGTCTGCACGCAATCCACGCGACTACGTATAGTTTCGGTCCATTATCAATCTCGATGCTATTGTGCACAATGACCGCGATTCATCACGAGGTCATCATTCCGGAGGTTTTAACGTGCGAAATCGCGCTTTCTCTCAGTCAAATCGTCGCTGCATTATCACACACGGAATTTCGAATTATCATACAGCTACGCAAATGTCTTCCGCTTGACTCGCAAGCGGAATGGATTAATTAAAAGCGCGCCGCGATTGTGCCAATTCACGACTCGGCCAGTCGCGTCTGCTGCTTCGCTTTAATGAGTCGTCATATAGGTATAGTATTGGACTTCTCGGTCATAAGCGTCGCTCGACAATTTCCTCGTTCATTGGCAGACCGCCGAAATTATTTCAAGAATGGCGCAAGCCGGCCAATTATTTTCTCTACCCTTTCCTCGTTCACGCGCACGTCTCGCGATTTCGCAAATCCGGAGACACGTGCGTCTCGAGATACGAAAGCTCCAGATTCCGCGAGACGTTACGTCAATGTACCATACGGGTTGAAAGAAGCTTGCGGAGCGAAGAAGCGGGCAAGCCCGCACTTAATCGCGGAGCGCAAACAGGCGCACCTCGTCCCCGATATTAATAGTCAGCATTAGATCGCCTTGCATCGTCCGATTTGCATGCACTACGCGATCGTATCCGCAAAGCCGAATACTTACTTTGCTTATCGCGAATTTGCGTCCGAGGTTATCGCAGAAGCATTCGATGCTACTGTATACACACAATGAATCATGCTTGTAAGTATCAAATTCCAGCCCATACAGATTCTAATGACAAATCCCCTTGGCCTGCTTAACACCGATTTTTTCCTCGATGGATGGAAAACGCGAATTGAAACGAAGAGCAACGTGTTACGCAATTTTCAAATAATTGTGTATGTGTAGGAAGGTATTATTGAAAAGAAATAATTATTGAAAATGGGAATTATTGGAAACGAAGCTCATTTTCTGTGATTTAAATACATAGCTGATAGGATCGTAATCGCAGCAAATTGATGTAGACTCGTGTGGACTTTAACACTTCGGCAGAATTTTATTTCATTTATCTGCAAAACAACAAATTGCTGAAAAATTTACTGCGACGGGACTAGCCAGCAGATTTTACGTCAATTTACTCTGTCTAATCGTTCTCGTCTTTGACGCATTTAGTTACAGCAGAGATGAATGTATCGAGTGACAAATAAGTTATGCCCCGTTGCATAATCGCAACGTATGTGTCGGACTTTGACGACGAAAGTGAATGGTCATCAATACGCGTACTAGGATTTCCTGGATTGAAAAGGTACGCAACCGCGGCGTTGCAACTAAGAGTCGGCATAGATAATTTGTGAGTTAAACGTTCGTCGACGCGAACCTATGTCAGCGTTGCCGATGCAACATCGTGCTTTAACCATCTGACGTAACCAAAACCGTGAGTAAGGTCGAATAAAATCGCAGGCAGGTGCATTCTTATCTCGAGGAAGCAATATTCTTATTTAGTAGTTTTTAGTGCGATTTCGTGCATTTAGAAAAAAAAAACAGTGATAGCAATTATAAAAGGGAACCATGTAAGTTTCGGTACGTAGAATGATGTATATAGTTGAATGAACTATTTTTAGCTATTGCTAAAGCTTTAGTTGCAATAGTTATAAATTATTTAACTATATACATTAATTCTACATATAAAACCTTTACTAGTTACCGTCATTAATATCTTTTTCCCTGAGTGTTAAAACCGTTTCCGTATTTTATCGATTTCCATATTTTTACATATAAATTTATTACTTAACTAGCAAGGATTAATATTATTTATTATTCATAATCGTGTGTCTCGTAGCTTAGAATGGCTCTCAGTTAAATTCTTCTTTTCCTAATTTACATACATATTTATTTATACATTGCATAGTATAATGTAAAAAATTCAATTTAATTTTAATTTAACCTTTAAATTACCTTGACATTAAACATGTCTTGAAAAAAGTAACTTGATTAATCTGTTCTTAATTTCAAAAGTATCTAAAAAAGAAAAGAAAATTAAATTGATTGCGCTATATTTCTATTAATTAAAATAAGGCAAAAGCAAATTCAAATTAAATTATTCGAAACCAAAACCAAGTTGAGTTATCTAAAGCAAGTAATATTAATAAGTAATAATTATTTTTATTGTTATTGTTTAGCTGGCTTTCCAATTGAAATACAATTGACTTGAAACATATATTTTATATTGTATTAAACAAGATATTTCTTTTATCTACATTTAACGCGAATGTAATTTTATTACACGTCATTTTAATTTTAGTTTACAGCGTCAATTTTAATTTTAATTTTTCTTAAAAACATTTGTATAATTTTATTTATTATGAGTTAATAGAATAAAACTTCAAAATTGACTTTGTTTTACTGCGACTCTTTTTTAAATGAAGAAATTTGATTTATGTTGATAGATTATAATGTCTCTTTTCAATTATAGTCACTCGAATAAACGCCTCCTCTCTTCCTCCCGTGCGGTAACTTGTAACGATAGTAATGAAATCAATTATGAAAATGGTCATTTGTGCCCCGTTATTTTTACTTTAATCGTTTTATGTGTCCACTGACACACTTATTCTATTTACGTTACATAAAATCTTATTTTCTTCGCGTTTGATCTAAATAGATTATAGTGTTACAGTTGTATTCGATATTTTACTGTCGTACTTTTCGTTTCAACATCTACGTGTCAGCCGTATGTTATCTGTGCATATGAGATTGCTTTGGAGAGGACGGGATCCCCGTGAATGCAATTTGGGCGATTGGAGAGGAGTGCCTATTTAAAAGTCCAATCTGACCGATATAATAACGATGTTCCTGAATCGAGAGCTCGCCCACCGCGTGTCGTGCTATCCACTTAACCGCTATTGCGACTATTACGCTGCCCGATCATGTGGCAATGAGACTTGATACTTTAAATGCAGGGAATACATAACGCATTTCTAGTATTTGAAATTTGTCGGACTTTGAATGTCCGTTGATAGTAATGACATATTATGATAACGTATGTACAATATTCACAGCTCGAGTCTGGTATCAAAGCTAAAAGTTTTTCAATTGGAAAGCCAGCTAAACAATAACAATAAAAATAATTATTACTTATTAATATTAATACTTGCTTTAGATAACTCAACTTGGTTTTGGTTTCGAATAATTTAATTTGAATTTGCTTTTGCCTTATTTTAATTAATAGAAATATAGCGCAATCAATTTAATTTTCTTTTCTTTTTTAGATATTTTTGAAATTAAGAACATACAGATTAATCAAGTTACTTTTTTCAAGACATGTTTAATGTCAAGGTAATTTAAAGGTTAAATTAAAATTAAATTGAATTTTTTACATTATATGTAAAAAATTCATATTATTTTACTATGCAATGTATAAATAAATATGTATGTAAATTAGGAAAAGAAGAATGTAACTGAGAGCCATTTTGTCAAGCGAAACAATGAGTTTGCGACTTATTCAAGATACATAAATTACCGAAGAGAAATGTTTAAAGCCGATTATAATTCAACATAATTTACCTCATTTATAGATCCCCCATCAATCTTAATATCTATTGATTTTTAATTCTAATGAATACTATGTGAGCCGCATTAAATTGATTTAAGCGACGCTGAATATTAATATAACAAGAAATGATAATTTATCTTTGAATTGAGACGAAGATAGATAAAGTTAAAATTTTTCAAAATGGCAACTGTCTTAACTAATTATCGATGAAACAAGTAATTCTAATATTTTTCATTTTAAAATGACAGCAGTGTCTTCTTTTCTGATATAACGAACAGTAGTAGTTCTGTAATTTTACATAGAACATGTTAATGTCAATTACACATCGTTTCACGTTAGCGCAGGGTCAACTTGACCAGTGCTCGACACCGCTAATCACAATTTTTACGGCTGCTTTTATACTTGATTACCAAGCCGGTTTCACTTGAGCGCAGGATTGTATCATCGATGACCTCGATAACGTGACACCGGTTATATTTATTAAGTCGGAAAACTTGGCAATGCGATACAATAATCGATACAGATTAACCCTTGCATTCCCAAAAATAGCGAATTTTCTTCACTTATTTTTATGCCTAACATAATTATTTACCAAATCAATTTTTCAGCTCTTTTGATTTTTCTATTTATACAAATATTGAGACATTAATAAGTCCCTAAATCGCATAAGCAACGAGATGTATAAAAAATGTACTCTAATAGGAATATTTAAACATCGAACATTGCCGCCTTTCTCTTATAGAAAAAAATTAATGTAAACTAACATCTGAAATGTGATTTTCTTTTTATATAAATTATTAATAAAATTGTAAACTATACAGCGTCGAAGTATAGAAAATTCTCATTAACAGAGTGCAAAATGATCGTTGCTCAAGGATCTCGCGGAAACATCTCTCGCATTGAGATGCATTGATATTTTGTACGCCAACGTTTGTGTCGTAGATTATACATTATCATGACCTTCACCCAGAACTCTATGCATGTTTTCCCGTTAGCTATTCATAGCGGTTTCGTCGCCCAAAATAGTATACCTGCTTTTCTTAAAGTCGAGTTTGATGACTTGCAGCTTCGTGAGTCGGGAATACTGATTCAGGTCAAGACGCCAGTTTAACGTCCAGGCGGCATTATTATCTATGAGATTCATCGTACGCATTCGCGTCTAATTGGTCGAAGATTAGAGGCTGGTGCGTCGTTGCATGGTCTATAAGCGTTGAACTATGAATACGCGATCGTTTGTCGAACGTCATATGCGAATGTCGTCGAATGATACGTGTTAACCCCAGAAATGTAGAGGTGAGGGTTCGGGGCAATCGTGAGTTTTCAATCGCGATAGACTGCACTCATATTTCATGTAAACTTCATTCAGAGGGAGATCATAGATTATGCGAACAATCATTTCCTCTATACATATGTATTGCGTGTAGCGAGCTACTGATACTCTTTAATGTCTTTTCTTTTGTGCTCCATACATCATATCTTATATTATTTTATATCTGGAATATGTTACATAAAATTAATATTATTATTCAGTTTATTTAAGTATAAGTATAGAAAATTTATTTTTATATTATATTTTTAATTATTCTTTA
>QKQZ01021195.1:0-12968 GCA_003595255.1 Solenopsis fugax
TATACCATCGAGCAACGCGTGCTTTCATTAGGGAATATTAAATATCGTAATAAAGCATTAAAGAATTTTATGTCGAAAGATTCGACCACTTCTATTTAATATTTGAATAAAAATCTTTTTATTAACTTAAAGACTCGTTAAATTAAAATGCAAACAAAGTATAATATTCATAATCAATCTCTCTCAAACGGAAATGTTAGCATAAATATTATATAACGTATTAAGGTGATTTTCTTGAACGAAATGTCATTTGCAAGAAAAATATGACCCATAAACATATTGATATTCTAATAATATTATTATCGGCGAATTCAATCTCAAGTCGAAACTTCGTATTTTGGAACTTGTTCGATTCGATAAAATTGTTGGCTATGTGAACTTTTTTTTCTACTTATATTTATTTCTTAAACTACTACTGGTAAAAAGCTAAAACGAGAATAAAATTACAATTCTATAATAGCTTTCTATAATACTTAACTATTTTTTCACAGTTAATTCTAAATAAAGAAAATTCCATATATGAATAAGATATTTTTACGAATCTTGAATTTAATTCCCAATACATTTTTAAAGAAAATCCAAACGCGATGCCCTACTTCAGTGCTTTTCCTGTTGTTCATCAATTATGCACGCGAAATAAATAACAGTTTTATTTCATCACGTTACTTTTTCATTATATTATATGTTTACCTATATACCGAAAGAACAAATTTACTATAGCATCTAAAAATTGAGCCATCAAAATAATTATGTAGGACGCCAACGTATAATGATATTGCTGCAATTTAGACATTTTTGTAGCCAAGTAAAATGTACAATTTTTTAAAATGGTTCAACATAATTATTTTCAGATCTGTATTTCAGCAAAATTACCTTTCCGTGTACAACTTTTTCGTTATTCAGATCATTCGAGTTTATCTGACATCGAATCTCGTCGACGTCTGCAATCGACCAATGACGCGTACGTACTTCTCGATATAGACGAGTATAGGGAAAGATAAAGAGGCCAGAAGAACGAAAGTTTTTATGGCGATGGAGTTTTAAACAGAAATCGCGTACGTTGCACTACAGACAATACGAGAGTCGGGTACGTTTACGATGAGCTCAATTGCCGGCAATATCCAATATCGGGACGTCGGGAGGTACCGTGACGATTTTTCAAAAACTTTTCGACGGAATGGCGCTTCGCGAGAAGTTCGGACCGTCGCGTCGGGCAGAACGAAGGTTGACAGGCGACGGCGACGCGAACAGAAAGGTTCGGACGGTTCGACGCCGAGATAGGCCGGACAGGAATAACGGCAATACGGTCCGGCATAAATCGTCGGTCGTCGATTCGATTAGACGAACATAATTTACACGCGGGCTGCGAAAGAGTGTGCGGGCGGCTCGGCTCGACGCCTCCGCGCGGCTGGTGACTTCTTCCTTTTTTTTTCAGTATCAGCCGCGTTCCGAGAAAACAATTGCCCATCGGGCATAAATCTGGGGCCACCCTAGACTGATATATCTATACATATATACTATATATACGTGTGTATGTGTGTGTATATACACAATGCGGACTCTTAAATTCTGGAGCGCCGAGAGGAGGACCCTTTATTTCGTCGACCTCACCGCTAGCACTCTACAACTTGTATTTTCTTCCGTTTCTCTCTGCGACCGCCGCGCCTCGGTCTCTAATTTCTTTGTTCGCCCCCGAGGGTCGCCCCGTCGTTCGTGAGACACGACGAAGCTGTCTTCACTCGGGGATCCGTTTAATTGGCCAAGGACGACGGGGCGACTTCCTTAAATTCAGGACGTCTACGACGACGACGACGACGAGGGCGGCCCCGCGCGTCTGACCAGCAGCGAATGAGACTACTTGAAATATTCGAGTGTTCAGAGTGCACCGCCGCTAGGTGCGATAAAAGTTGAACGCGGAAACCTCTCTTTCTCTCTGTCTATCTATCTACCTATATATCTTTCTCTCTCTCTCTCTCTCTCTCCCGAAAGTCCAAGCGGAAAGTTTGGCGCGACTTCGACGTCAGCATCGCCCGACACACAATAGCTTGTTACGGGACAATGTTCGGAGTGGGGTAAATTCGGCCGAATTTAATTATGAGACGCCTTGGGGAGGCGGCGAGCGATGTAGCCGGAGGATGGTACTCACCGAAGTCTACTATCCCGCGCTGCCGAGGTGAGCGGAGGGAAACTGGAAGGGAGAGCGTTTGCCCACACCCTCGGGAGAAATTGAATGCGGAGCTAATTTTACTCACGATACAGCCACTGATTCTCTCTCCCTTCTCCTCTTTCTCCCTCCCTCTTTCAGCTTTCATTCTTTTTCGCGCTCCGCTCTTCCATCGTTCGTTTCGTACGGACAAACGAACGCCCTTTTTTCCTGTCGTTTCCGCTAATCGCGGAATCGGAAGCCCTGGCAACAGTTATTCCGTTCCTCCTGTGTTTGTCCCCCTTTTCTCGCCCTCCCCCATCCTTTCCTTCGCTTCCCTTTATTTTTGCCCGCCTTTGCTTCTTTTCTCTCCGCGGTGCGTTTCCTTCGTATTCTTTTTCTTTTATTGGCACCGCTTTCATAAATATTCAATGGCCGGCAACGTCCCCCGTGACTGCAAAACTTCCGGACGATTTCGCTTGCGCCAAGGACTTTGCGCCTTTGAGCTGGATATAGCTAAAGTCGATGTTTCATTAGCTCGCTCACTGGGGTATTCGTGAGCAGAAAACATTGCAATTTAATCTTCAACAGTGCACTGCGGCAGCGGCGGCTCTAAAACAAAACAAAACAAGAAAAGCGACCGCCGCTGCGGAAATCTCAAAGAGAAATGTTTGGGTAATTTCAATGACAAAACACGCAATCAATATTACACTGTATACAATATGTGGATTCTTATAATTGTATTTTCCCAAAACCACAGAAATGCAATCTTTCAACGGTGACAGAGGCGCGCCTCGTTCGCTCGAACGACAAATTTCCACGAACGATAAACTTGCCGTGCTCGCTGATAACTACCGCGGTAAAGCGCGTTGTCTTTTGCCCGTCCAGCTGTTAGTAAGAAATTACCGGGCTGTCCAGGTGGAGGAACAATGGAACGAAAGAGAAAGGAACAACGAGATGCACGGTGACTCCGGGAGCTAGGGCCGAGAAGCGAGAGAAAGAGAGAGAGAGCGAGAGCGAGCGAGCACGGCAAACTCGGCTGCGAGTCGCTCTATTATAGTTGCCAAGTCTGCAGTAATCATGTTAGATATTTTAATAAGAGGGAACAGCAGGGAGAAACCGGATACCTCATCCCGCTGTCGCCGTTGCCACTGTCGCTACTCTGCCGGCGTTCTCCTCGCTCTATCCTCCTCCTCCTCCTCCTCCACCTCCTCGTTGAAACCCTCTGGGCGAACCTCGTATTCCCTCCCACGCTCCTCTCCCTGACGTTTCTCCTTACCATTTACATTTATATCGCGACTCCACCGGTGATCCTGTTACCGTGTCTATTCGCGCACCTTCGCGCAACGCCGGCAATCCGCCGTCCGGCAGGACGGTATAAATGGAAATTCAGATTTCTTCGAAGCCTCGTCTATCCTCGCGAATCGACCGCGCAGATTTATCGGAAGAATTTATACGTCTCGATTCCGGTTCCCCCGCGGTCGCGCCCTTGCGGATTCTTTCGTCGGACGAACGTGAAGACGAGAGACGACTGAAGAGGACCCGGTAAATGAATCCGTCCAATTTCGATGCCTCGTACGCGACGCACGGTACGAAATAGCGATATAACGAGAATTTCGAGAAAGTCGAAACTCGATTCGCTAATTCCGACGTTCCCGCGTGATCGGGTCGTCTTAATCGAGACAATCCCAGCGAACGATCGGAACACACGTCGCCCGTCTCAGGGATAATCACGTTATTTCGATCTAAGCCGCGATACCGCTCGCTCCCTCTCCGCTCCGCGCAATTCCTCTTCGATCCCTCTCGATCGACTGTTTTCCGTTAGTGCGATCCTCGTAGTTTCTCACCGCTGAAATTTACCGCTGCAGGTCCTTTTTTCTACGTCGGAAACAATTTCGCGCTGTCGGTCGGCGATCGATCGGATTTCCCGGACCACCCCGCGCCGTTACTCCTAAAGATTTTCCCGCCGGCGTTACGTTCTTACGTCTCGTTGCTTTTACCGAGCATTTTATTCTGCGTACTTCCATGGCTCCAGTCTTTTCATCGTTCTTTTATACTCTTTTCGCCGCGCGCGCGCGAGGGGAAGATCCGATGAGTCGAGCAGATCGCGAGACGATCCTCTAAACCGGGCTGAGCCATTCATCCTGCATCACGCAGGATTAGAGACGCGTAGAGAGTTTTCCATTTGTAAGAAAATACGTTTTCGGAATTTCCTTCGGGAACCGACCACGTCGTTCTCAGGTTCCTCATTGTATGGAAAAACGAGAATCCTCGGAGCCGGAAGCCCTCGTTCGTTGCTAACGCAAATTTATCATGCTGAGCTATGACGTCGATGTTGAGAATTCAAAATGAGTAACGTTAATACCGGGATGCTTTGCTGCCGCTCGTAAATTAAAACGGACTGCGGAAAGAGGATATATATATATACACATATATATATATATATATAGGCAGATTTTAATAATTCCAATACTCTCGCGAACTAGGAGAGCAAAATCTTTTCTTTTTTGCACTTTACCGTTTTTCGCCATTTTATTTCGCTTTTATCCGTTTTTTTTAGGACACGTCGTTTCCAACGATGTGTTTAAAAAAAAAAAGAAAAAAAAATAGATCGACCCCGCGAAATAATTTCACAGCTAGTCGTCAATATTTCAAATCGTAAAACGACGTCTCGATAAACGCGATCGAACAAGCGCGCGCCGAGGCTCGCCGTGGACCGACTTCGTTTCGGGATTATCCGCGCGTATATCGTCAGCCCGCGCCCTGTGTGACGCACGCAATTTAAAGTCCAGGCGCAGAGTTACGATATAGCCCATGGGCAAGTCCGCCTGCAATCCGCGATACAAACAGGTCGCTGAACAAACACGATAACGAGATATACGATAACAGCGGGCATCCGGGGTAATCACCGCTCAAAACACGTACGAACGCGAAGAGATATTAAATATGAACACTCCGTACGCCGCATAGAATCACGGGCCGGCCCCGGCATTAATAGCCGGCACGAGAGTGCATCCGGAACGTGGAGCTAAAAAAGAATATCACGTACGCTCGCGGACGAATTTTTCCTCGCGTGCGGAACGAATTGCTTCTTGCTCGTACCGCGAGGGCGACGCCGGGCGCCTGGCCCAATCGGGGACGAGACAATAATGGATCCGGCAATTTACAAGTTAATTAATGGTCCATAGTTGGTTACGGATCAGAAGTTTCGTCGATTACCAATCAAGTCCTTGACTAATGACCGAGCGAGATCTTCGCGGCCTCTTCTTTGTGGCGTACGTGATTAATGAGAGCTAATGATACCGATGTCAGACACAGAAACGGCTTTTAAGCTGTGCGTATCTCCTCCTCGGCGCCTGCCACCGGCGTCGTATAAAAAAAAAAATAATACCCTGGATTCTCGTATATCGCATTTAATTCTCGTGTAATAATGTTTGCGGATCTAAATGAAAAATTTGCATGTTATAAAATTTCCTCTCCTAAATTAATTTCCGCGCTTGTTACGTTGCAAAGTTCAGTTTTGTTTAAATGTTACATATATAATATATATGTGTACACTGTAGGACGAAACTATGTATCAAAGGGTTAATCGACAAGACACTGATGCAGAAACGCAACTATGCAACGTGCCATTCATGAGAATCGCCTTTGACGAAGACGCAAATGCAAATTGTCGCAGTTGGCTTCGAATTTCGAAGATTCAACCGCGATACGATCCTTCATCTCAAATGCAAGGACTTCGAAATTAACTAATTAATTCTGCCGACTACGTCAAACAACTTGAATCACCGACCGACATTCCGTGGGAATATCGCGAGGCACAGTGCACGCCGCGGCAAATTTCTAACAAACTTTGCGCCGTTTTCGAAGAAATAATATGTGAAATAACGTGCCGCGCATAGCGAAACGGAGACTTAAGGTAATACTCGCACGTGAAAAACCTTATCGCTAGATGCTGCAACTTGCGTTACGGCATGATTAATAACTTCCCTCCATCACGGGACTGTCAGTAAAGAAATCGGTAAATACAGAGGCCACACTTGAAAGACGCCACCCTCCATCACAATATTAATCGATAACCTGTTGTGCAAGTTATATACATATAATTCACAAATGATGAATCGATATCCTGTTAATTATGATTGTTAACATTCCATCGACTTGCCCACGTAATCTCGAGTTAAAAAATTCGCGTGAGATTCAATTTTACGCAATTAAATGCATTATGATCGTTAAAGTAAAGTCGTAACAATCGCAGCCAAGTAATTGGGTTAATGTTCTCGGCAAGTTTCCGAGAATCAAGTAATCAAGGAATCGTTCGAGCAGTGTTTAGTTTACCTTTATTCACGGGGGGGGGGAACTTTATCTACGGGAGATGTATACATTTGCATGTCACCGTCGTACGAGAGTGCTCTCTTTTTTTTCCTTCCCTCATTACGCCAACTTGCCGATGGCACTCCCGCTAATTTCGTTCCACGTCTTTGGCAACGTCTCGCGCGCGTTTTGGCATTCTGAACGGTTCCCTTAGATGGCGGAAAAGCTGAATCGACCTGGATCGATCGGTAATGAGCGTCCAGAAATGAGGGAAGGAGGGGGGAAGAGAGCAGGACGCGAGATGGCGAATCGTCCGGAAGGCTGGTGGCTGTCGAGGGGAGGGAAGGCAGCGGAATTGGGAGGGTAACTAATGGACGTTTTACGGCGTCAATTATACACCGTCATAAAATATGAATAATTGCTCGAGATTATGGGCATGCAAAATTTGTGCGAGCCTGCCTCTCCAGTCAGCCAGAGTCGTAAAATATACGACGGAGAAGTAAAAGTGCGAAATGCTTAGTCAGCCTGTATTCGCTGGCGAAGCATCTGCGTGTGTCGTACGCTAAACCGACATGGATAATCTTTTGAGCACATAGATAAATTGTCAGATACATTTAAAAATCAAGTTGCACACTAAACGATATTATACAGAACCGGAATATCAAATTTCTTTTATTTTAACGAAACGAAAAAAAAATAAAAAAAAAATAGATATTTCGAAGGAAGAAAAATTGAAAAAAATTATTTCTAGAAATCTATATAATAATTTAGATTATTTCTTAAAATGTTACAATAAAAAATTAACCTATTAACGTAGTTATCGTCTTAAATCAGATTAGATGATTTATTACGTGAAGCAGAAATGATCGTGTATGAGAAATTATAACATATTGCCGTAATTCGAATTCGTGAGGCAGTTCTTGTTTATGATGGCAAAATTATTCATATCGCAAACAATGGTCTAATCATTTCTCTGTTAATAAACAATTTCGCGCGTATAATTCATGATTTCATTCGCCGATTCATTACATCGCATTGTACACTTAAAGCGCTTGAACAAATTTGTCTCAGAGCGTGTAACAGATAAATAATACATAAATAGATTAGTAAATGAATTAAACGAAACGTGTAATTAATCACAACGTCGCGCGTGACTAGAAGTCCTTCTCTAATGATTTCATCCATCAGTGGCTCTCACGAGGCGAAACGCCTTCCGGGAATGGCCGACGAATTATCCAAAGCTACGCCGAATCTCAAGCCGTACCTGTCAGGACGACACGTGGAATATTCCGGATTCCGTGAATACGTGATAGAGAATTTAGGCAACTGCCTTGGATACACCGGAATACCGGATGACACGCCGAGAGAAGGGAAACACATGGCAACGTGCGACTAACGCGGTTCGCTTAATCGGTCGCACTCGAGCGGAGTTTCCTTTGTAGGATAGCTTATCCTCGCGCGACGGTTCCAACCTCGATCACCCTCGACACCGTGCCCTGTTTGCAAATTAATTCGTCCTACTCAAGTCGCGAAATGCCGAACTACCGCGACTCCTGAACTGCCGCGATCGTCGTTACAAGCTCGTGACTTGGCATACACTTTTGAAGAAGCAAATTAGTGTAAATAATCGATAATTATGATGATCAGTGGAAAACTTTGAATAATTTGTAAAGCTATTAAGCTCTAATAGTACTGAATAAAAAAGAAGCTTAAATTGGTACGTAATAAATTCAATAACCAATAAGTAATCAATTTTCTTCAATTTAGAACGAACCCAGATAATATCAAGTATTAAAATTAAAATAAAATTATTACGTACATTGTTCTTATAATTCAAACATGCTCCAGTTCTTAGATAAAATACGAAAAGTTAAAAACTGATGCTTCATATAAAACAGTTATTGTCGCGTTTGTAGTAGATATTCATATAGGTTTTCAAGATTATTATTTGCCCAAGTGTATTCAAATATCCGAAATCGAAGATCTCGGAGGCGCTACCGGCTTGTACGTTGAATTTTATAATCGAACCCATGGACAATAGGGACAATATGTCGCCCGGCTGTCCCGTATGAGCTTCGGTTATGGCACTTAAACGCATTTGCCGATTTTAACAGTCGGATACCCCTGATTTCGCGCAATTCCCATTCACTGGGCACACTCCGACGTTCCACGGTCCACCGGTCACATGTGTGTGCAGCAGGAATACGTATTCTTTGGCCTTTCCTCCTTCCGTTCTCGCGCTCCGCCCTTACGCGCTCGAGAACCTCTATCGACTGGAGTCCGACTTTAAAACGCTCTTATACGACCCTCAGCCGCGTTCACCTTCTCATTGATCCGCCCTATGGGAGATCGACACGTGAGATCGATTGTCGGGCAAAAGTGACCAAAATGACATCCGAATTTTCAAGAAATACTCTCGAAACGTTTAAAGTTCATCTAGAAAATTATAACTCCATATTTCTCTGAGCATTCGACTATAATATGTACGCTGAGAGAAAAAATTGTAATGATGGCAACTATAAGGGGACAACCATACAAATTTTGTTAATATAATTATAATATATAGTTAAGTGAACTATATTGTAGTTATTGCAACTAAGTTCATGGTTAAGAGAACTGATAAAAAATAGTTGTAGTACACAGAAAAAAAATTAGTATCAAATCAACAATTCATTGTTTCATATATAAGCAAGAATATAAAATCTCCTTGGAAGTATTTATAATCTCAAAGAGACATAATTTGCTAACATAAAGAAATTTTGTGTCTTCATGTAAGCAAATTATATCTAATCAAGATTATCAAATTCTTCCAAGAAGATTTTATATTCTTGCTTATATATGAAACAATGAATTGTTGATTTGCTAGTCATTTTTTTGTGTATACTATATAATATAGTAATCACAACTATTGTTTTATTAAATATGTTATAAGAAAAGAATTATTTTTTATTAGTTTTCTTAACCATAGCTTAGTTGCAATAACTATAATATAGTTCACTTAACTATATTATAGTTATTGCAACTAAGCTATACTATTATATTAACAAAATTTGTATGCACAGAAAAAAAAATTAGTATCAAATCAAGAATTTTTTTATATATAAGCAAGAATATAAAAGTTTCTTGGAAGAATTTATAATCTTAAACAGACATAATTTGCTTACATGAAGAAAATTTTTCTCTTCATATAAGCAAATTATGTCTGTTCAAGATCATAATTTCTTCCAAGATTTTATATTCTTGCTTATACAATACGAAACAATGAATCTTGATTTAATACTAATTTTTTTTCTGTATGGTTGTCCTCTTATAGTTGCCACTACTACAATTTTTTCTCTCAGTGTATTTAATCTGAACGCGGCTATATTGTCTTGGATTTCAGATATCGAATTTCTCTGACGATATAACGGCATATTACACGTGTTTGCGCGCGATATCGCAGCAGCACAGTTTGGAAGCGAAGTTGAGAAACGGCATCGCACCTACAACGGATAATTTCGTCTATTACGTGGTATGTTTTTGTCATACAGCCGAAGTGATCACGGGTGTTTCCCACGTGGATAGGCCGAAAAGAGACAAAAAGAACTCGTTCCCGCGAACGAGATATTAAACCCGAACGCGTAATTTTGCACGGCATAGGGGGAAAATCTGAAAAGAGAATGGGATATGGAGAGAGAGGGACGGAGCGTAAAATTTACGTAAAATCTGCGTATAAAACCAGAAACGATGTTCCGCAGGCAGCAACAGGACGCGGAAGCCGGCGTATCCTAGTCATGTTCAACGTGCAAAGTCCAAGTGGTATTTTGCCGGTACGCTGCAGTGTCTGAGCTTGATTGCATTTTGCTTTACGACGACGCGGGCACGGTCGCGACAACCACCCCCTTCTCTCTCGCCGTGTCATCCCGATGTCACCGCGAGCGAGCGGGCGAGCGGGCGAGCGACTTTACCGTGTCCTCGCTAGCATATTCCATCACAGATCCTATCCGTTCGCCCGTTACGCACTGTCGTGCAATAATATCGCGCAGTTATGCCGCCGTCGTAACAGGACGCAAAAGCCAATGCGCGGACTTGCGGATTATAGAGAAGCGGCAGCGGTAACGGCACCGCGCTCGTTTTACCCACCTACCGGCGCGCATTAAGTTTAATTGCGAATTTAGTTAATGAGCGGCGACACTGGATGCGCTTAAGTAACTGGAGAGGAGCGTCCGACATCGAAGCACACCATCTTGCTTCGACACCGACTCTCTCGCGGTGGCGTAACGTAATCCTCGGCTATATAGTTACATATTCTATATTTACCACGATAAAGTGTCTTTAGTATTATTAATACCTGCCTGCACGCGGGAGAGCATCGGCGGGATAAGCTTCGGCAGTATGTAGTAAAGTGTGGGATCACGTGGAACTGCATTCCCCCATATCACCCCTCCCTCCCCCGTTCACGTTTCTCATCCCTACCGTCTTTTCCTTCGCGTTAGCGCCCTTCTTCGCGCGGGCTAAAGTCAGCCGTTATATAGAGGGGTGAAGACCGCCGTAAACCGATCTTACGATCGACCGTTAATCGTCCGGGGATCATCCTCTTGAACTTTTTTTTAACGTCATGTCCATCGAGGGTACAGCAGCGCTCGTAATGCGGGTGTAAAAGATGCTGGAGTATTTTATGCCGGAATATTTTAGTATTTCGGAGTATTGGATTGCATGATGAAGACGGGACGTAAGCGGAACTGTCCATACGTTGAACTATATAAGTAAAAACACATGAATTTGATATATTCGTTTCTATTTACTCACCATTTTTTATTTGTCGCAGCAATTCTGATATCTTTAATAATTTTCGAAGGATTTCCTTTTATTGGTAAAAAGAAACATTTTCAATAAAAATGTTAGACTCTCGAAATTGTCAAAAATGGAATTTTACATGGCTAATGAGAATAAACGTGCAGTAATTAATGCGCAATAAATTCCTTTTATTCAAAAATTATTTTCATATGAACGTTTCGGTTCCACTTCGGACCATCCTCAGCATAACAATAATTTGCGTATCTGTCCATGGCATCGATCTGTGAGTCCTCAACGTTTTTCTCGTTTTTTGAGGTAATCTAACATCAAACATTTCTTAAGATCCTTTTTATCCTATTGGTTGAAATAATTTTTGAATAAAAGGAATTTATTGCGCATCAATTATTGCGCGTTTACTCACATTAGCCCTGTAAAATTCTATTTTTGATAAACATTTTCGCTTACATTATTTATATAATTTCTATGTATCTCTCAGTTTTCGAATATTGATATTCCATGCAATTTTTAATTAAAATCGATTCTGCGAGCTTCGAAAAGAGAAGATGTCTCCAAAATCAAACTATGTCAGTAAAAAAAAAAAACAACTTTATCAAGAGTTTGATAAATTTTTGCCGCGGAAATTGCATGAATCGTAAATAAATAAACTCTCGTTAATCCAGCTAAGCTGCCTAATTTCCAAGTTGGGATCGAAGGGTTTTGCGGAGATCGCACGAGCGTTTCCAAGCGAGGGCGGCAGACGCGCTGCTTAACTTCGTACGTGCTTCTGTCATGCACCGAACTTCCATAGTTTGGCTTCCATGGGAAATATAACTTTGTAGCTTAAATAGGAACAAACCTCGCATATCCTAGGCGCGGTTTTGTTATCGCCCACGAATAAACTCACGGAATAAACTTCACCGAACTTGATAATCGTACGAAGGTGAGATGGAGGGGCGAAGGGGGAGGAGAGCGAATTCGGCCCGGCAGATTCTAATTACCGACTAGACGCGGCCGAGCTTGCCCCGGTGCGCGATTCCTTGAGAAACTTCCCACAGTTATTGCTCGTATATATTCGGCGACCCGCTTTCATCGATGCCGCCCTCCCTTTGCGCCCTCGGGCGCAGCTTTCTTTGTTTCCGAGACGTTCGCTCGCGAACAAACGACCGGCCTACTTGCACCTCGGCCAAAACGAAATATTATCGAATACTCGTTAAACGGCCATCAGCGTGCATTCTTTCGCGGCCTGCTGGAACTTTCCTCGCGAAGTAATCACGATTTCGCGACTCTCTCTCTCTCTTTCGGCGATACCTTCTTTTTACAATCTTTCGGGACTACTTTTGCCTTCGAGAGCACGCCGTATATTTCTTCGCCGGTGACAAACAAACGAACGAGCTCGCGCAGTTTCGCGCGAGAAATGCGCGGGGGCACGCCCTCTCTCATCGGCGTCTCCCGTCGTTCTCTCCCGCGGAAGCTTTTTATTTTGCTTCCGGAGCGTCGGAGCTTTGTGCCTCCTCCGATGGTGCGCCAGAGCACCGTCGCGTCCCGACGGCATTGCGAAGCTTTACGATCTTTTAATGGACGTCGGATTTAACAGCGCCGCGCAAAAGCTTCGCGGCAATAAGGCGGCAACCGTAATCGCCGTGAAGAATCTCGGTCGCTGTTTTGCACTCGCGGTTCGGCCCCCTTTCGTGCGCCCATTGTGATAGTACCCCAAGCAACCTACCCACGCCCCGAC
>QKQZ01021209.1:0-11217 GCA_003595255.1 Solenopsis fugax
GTAAATGTACACGCGCGACTTATAAAATAAAGCTATAATAATATGTGTCAAACATTCATCAATAATCCCTACTGTTTTCTGGAGGCAATAAATATAAATCTGTATTCAAAATTATAAAATTGAATTATTCAATATATTGAATTCGATTGATTTTGAAAATTCCGTTCGCCATATTGGATCCGCCATTTTTAATTTTTAATTTTGGACATCAGATTCGTAATTAGCGTCCTCAAAAACCCCTAAATAGCAAATTTCAAGCAAATCAAGTTGATTTGATAATTTTGTCCGCCATATATGAAATCCGCCATTTAAAATTTTGAATTTTTGACATCGGATTCGTTATCAGTGACCTCAAAAACTCCCAGATAGTGATTTTGATGTATAGGTTATAGGGCAACATTTTATACAAATTTAATTTGTAAAAACGGCAATTTTTCGGTATATATTTATTAACAACAAATTATTTATTTAAAATATCATTCTAAAACTTATTTTATTAGTTAGAGGAAACCTTTAGCAATCCAGCAATACCAAATATGCTAAAGGAATACGTGAAACAATTGATTTATTGATAAAATAACCTTGGATGGTAGGTGTAACTCCCAGAGCTACACTGTGACACAAAGGGTTAAGCTTAAGTTGAGTATCCTGCGATTTATTCTCATGTATACTTTACATATGTAAAAAAGTTATATTTGGACAGCAAATTCGAAAAATTTTGTATCCTATAACGTTGGTAATTCCATTAATTTAACATTCTCTTAAGACTTCTGACTAGTCGGCCGAGAACTCTGCGTTGACAGTGGTGATGTAGTATTGCGGGAAAAAATAGAACTAATAAGTTTGAAACGTGACATGTTGACGATGAAATTTTATCTTACATGTCATTTCATTATTATGTGTTTAATTGTGAAAATGTAATTTGTCTTGTATTTATCTTATTCGTAAAAATGAACCGCAAGTAAAGTTATATTTGAACTTTATACGTAAAAGCATATTTTTCACTCCTTTCAACAGCTGTCCGTGTGTTTTCTTGCTTGAATAGGCTTTATTTTACATGCTTTTTACTGATTGTTAAGCGGTAAAAAAGGAGTTAAAGTCCATTTTTAAAAAAGTGTTTTAAAGCGATCTCATTATTATGTTTTATCAAAATTCTCTTTATTTACAAATGGCATGGATCAAATTTTACGTGTTATTTTTTGCTTATGGCGTCACGACTTCAATATGGCCGCAACTAATCAGGAGCTTTAAGGGAGTTTTTTATATTGTTGCACAACTTTGTCAATTTTTAAGAATTTTTTAAGGAGTTAAAATTTTTTTTTTAGGAAAGTGGATAAATATTTTTTCAAATTTATTTTTTCAAATTTATTTATTGTTGTTTCAATATTAATTTCCTATTTTTTTAAATAAAAAATACGAATACTAATTTATTAACAATAAATCCATTCGATTTCTGCGGTTTGTAAATGATTGTGATTTCGGATCTCCCAATGAACTGAAATTAAAAACTAACATCATTTTAATCAAAATGATAATTCATAGTTCTTAACAGAACCAGAATTATCTTTGTAATTTAATTTTTTATATTTTTCGGGGCTCTCAAAAACATAAAAAAGTTAAAATAAAAATTGTACATTTTTTTGAAACAAGTGACATTTATTTATTTAATGGTCAAAGCAAAAAATTCTGGTTTTGATGATAGCTGTAAATGTTCAAATTCAAATGAGTTTTTAATTTTACAATCAGTTTACTGGGGGATTTGGAATGGTCACCGATAAACCGTGCAAACATCAAATGAATCAAATCAATCGTTAATAAATTTTTTTATTTAAAAAATAGGAAATTATTTTAAATAATAATAAATAATAATAAATAAAGGATAAAAAGTAATTTGTTGAATAATATTTTGTTTATCTACTTTTCTAAAAAAATTCGTAAAAAAAACCAGCGCGATAAAAATAGAAAAACCCTTTAATTGCTTTGATGCGATTGAGATTTGGTCCAGGCTTTTTATTTCAATTTTTGTTTTTTTCAGCAAATAATTCGAAAAGTACAACAGGTTCTATGGTGATGAAAGACGATCCAAATGAAGACTGGTGTGCCGTATGTATGGATGGCGGAGATGCAGTATTATGTTGTGACAAATGTCCAAAAGTCTTCCATCTTTATTGTCATATACCTAGTTTAAAATCATTTCCAGAGTAAGCCTCCAATTCATGGTATATCTTTATCTTACACTGTCCTGTTTTCTACTTCTTAGTAGAAAAAACCGTTTTTGCAAAGAAATAACATAGAAACAGCAGAAAAATATTTTCGCCTTGAAAGGGAGACTAACAATAAGTATTAGATGCCTCCAAGTAAGCAGGAGGCATCTTTTTCTTCTTAGACAATATTGGCACCTGCTTCTGAACCTTTCATACCAGAAGCGTTACGACCATCCCTCAAGTAAAATAGTTAAACACAGATGCAAAATCGGAACTCGGAATTCAAGATTAGAAATTCTAACAAAATAGTAACTCAAATTCAGTAGTAGGAAATCAAGGCACGGAACGACAGCAGTCGTTCCGGCAGGCTGATTGTGATGCAATCGACGGTTAGAAAAATATTGTAACGGACAAACACGTCCGAACACGTAAACAGTCCCAAACGGACTTTAAGCAGGAGGTGATAATCGACATAAGAGGTTCATGAGCAGTCACGTGATTTGTTGTTTATTGGGAAACTTCGGTATTTTTCAGATATTTTCGATAATATTCGGTTCATATTCGGCTCGTATAGCTAGCAATGTCGTTGGTCGTATAACTGCGTATAATGCGACCAAAATTAATTGAAGTTTCCTAACGGGTCTTAACTACCCTCTTATTGCAATTATCACCTTCTTCTTGTAAAAGGCTCGGTCTCCCGTAATTTATGAATCAACCTCCTATGTGTAATTATGTTTTAATTGTAAACTTGTTATTCTGTTCCACGTGGGTTTTCGACTTTTCACGTGAGACGAGATTCACCTCAGACTTCCCTCTTCTTACGGGGCGAAACGAGGTCTATAATTGTACTGGTTAAATGATTATTATAACCCAACTCAACTCAGTCTAATTTCCAAATGACAGAAATTTTGTTTCATTACTGAAATGTTTTTTGTTAATAACTTTTTAACGAATAACGACTGACTGCTAAAACTTCGTGAAATTTGCTCAGGATTATTACCTCTACAACATATGTCAAGGTCAAAGTCATTGGAGGGTGATTCCCTAATTGAAATAATTACCAATAATACATAAAATTTAAGAAAATGTTACTGAAATTTTATCAAAATTTCATTTTTTTATTGAGGTTTTTATTAATTAGTCATTAATTTCCTTTAGCGAAAGTGAAACTTGGCAGTGTATGTTGTGTACAAATGTACTTGATTGTTCGGACGACGTGACGAGCAGTGAAAAAAGATCGAACGGTATGAGCGCTAAAGAATTGCGAATTGCACAAAGAATTGTCTTAGAACTTTATTGTCAATATGAACAAAGTCTGCCTTTCCGGGAGGTCGTATCGAGCGAGGTAAATGATAAGAAAGCACAATTTTTTCTCGACATTGGTACTCTATTGATAAATCAAAATAATCTAAATGATCGTTTTTGTCATCAGATTACTGATTATCATCGGATTATTAAGAAGCCAATTGCGCTGGATATAATCAGGGATAAATTGAAATCCGATCACATAGACCATTACACGGATCTGAGACAGGTCATGGCGGATATCAGGCTCATGTTCAAGAATGCTTTTTCCTACAATCCCGTAAGCTGATCAAGATTCTTAATTTTTATATTTTATTTATTATCAGAGCTGGGACGATGGTGTGGCGAACGAGGCACTTGTCTTATGTGAGAAAGAATACAACACAAAATGACAAATAATTCATAATTGAAGGGTTTCTTAAAAATTAAATAATTAATTTTTTCGGAAACAAAAAGATTCTCATCTTCAAATCATTTATTGAATAAATTAAAAAATATGATAATTTTTCTCTGGACATATGATAGATATAAGAACAAAGTTAAGCTTTAATATTGTGAGAATCCATTTAAAAGAAAAGAAAAAAAAACCTCTGCACTTGTTTTATTTTTACGAAATAAAACAAGTCTAGAGGTTTATTTGTGTCAGGAATCCGTAATGATAGAACACTTTTGCTACAATAAACGTATATTTAAAATGTTCATTAGGCGTATACAAGAATAACGGCAGCGTAAATGTGAACAGCAATATGCACCGGCGCTGCGCAGGACAGAAGCGAAAGAGAATATAGAACACACAGAGTATAGAAACTAAAATCAGCACACGCTCAAGTCACACAGTAGCGCCACGAGATATAATCGACTAGATTTGTCGATTACATAGAGCGTCTTTTCTATCAGACTTATTTCTTACAATTTGTTTATTTATTTCTTATTTCATATTTACGAAAGAAAAATATAAACAAATTGTTGTTTTAGGAAGCTGTAAATATATAAAATAATTTAATATTATTAATAATCTACTCACTATTGTATAAACTGTGCAACTTGCAAAAGAAAAATGTGCAAATTTTATTATCACTTTTGAAGAATTCGTTTTTAGCAGATTTTGTATAGAAAAAAGCCATGAATATATGAACTATGAGTTATTATGTCTTTAATTATCTAAGAATCTAAGTAGATCATGTTTTTAGCAGTATTAATATAGTGCAATGTTTAATTTTTGAGAAATAAAGCTTTAGGAAGCTTATTAGCGACTTTTTCTTGCGACACGTAATTTATATCTTTATAATGTTTATACCTGCACACTGATTATATGTTTCTATTAAAAATTAATATTTATATTAAATAGCGGTATTTAATTCGCCGAAATATTTATTCGCGGTTGTGCTTATTTTTATCGTCTTTATGCTTCTATTCATATCACCTTTTTTTTAGGTGGATTCGCAAGTTTACCAGGAAGCTAGAAATTTAGAAGAGTTTTTTGAGAAATTATTATTGAAATGGGCGCCAAATTATGCATATGATGATCCTTTCCTCGCGCCAGACAAGGAGGAAGATGAAGAAGTTTTCCCACCCAATAGGAAATACAGACGCATAATTAATGATTAATAAAGGATAAGTGAATTGTCAAGTATACCTCGTCGGAATTGTTGTGTTTGGGATTAAATTATTTTTATTCAATTTTGTAAATGTTATGTCAGATTATAAAATTGATAATTTGGTAAAATGTGATAAATGCTACCGAAACTATCGTAGTAAGATTAACTTTTTGAAAACATTGCAGAAGAAATAAAGCAAAAGCAAGTATGTTGAGTTAGGCAAATAGTATCAATACTTTACATGACAAATGTAACTTTTTCGACATGTTTCATTTCTTGAATATATATTTTAATACATGAAGAGACGTGTTAGATTTTTAATTACGCTGAACTAGATAATATATTTTTAGTACATTAATAATGATATTGCTTGAAGTTTTATCACGTTAGTGAACTTATGCTTAATATTATTATTTCTGATTAATAAGATAATTCAATATACAACCATTTGTTGAATATCGGTTTTCTTCGATATTTGTTTTTACTCATCGCATACAAAAAATATTTTATAAAATATACATATATAGATAAGAATATTATATAATAAAATTCCATTTATACAATTTTTACTAAGTTGTCAGTTTTTTTAGGCGCAACATAATTTTATTTTGTACCTTTAAGGTGATTAGATCCCAAAATACGTCATTCAGGAATGATTTGAAACTTTTGTCTTAAGTAATTTTGGTATATAGATTACTAATATATGTCTATAAAACATGAGCTTGAATTACCGTCCCATTACTGGTATAACCGATAACAAATAGATTTTTCTGTATTTACCATTGCAGTATAACCGTAATGCGACATGAATTTTCTATAATATCGAAATCACATTCAAAAAGTAAAACGAGTCTTAACTTGAATTCGTGAGGAAGTAGGTGTAATAAGACCGCAAATATTTTTATAGTATGATATTAAAGTTCAAGTGAATAAAAATCTTAATTTTATAAATATTTGCTCGAGAATTTAGGAAGTCTAGTAATTATAGCAACGTCGTATTTTCAAGGAGCGACAAGATTATTTGTCACTATGTAGATTTCTTTTTTTTTTTCTTTATTTTACTTATAAAATTTTTCTTTATTTATAAAATGCTTTGTTTTTTTATTTTTAGATTTTACATAACGATGCATTTCGAGATATGTTTGAATTTGTCGTTAAGAAGATCTTAAATACTAATGCATTATAGAATAATTTAATCTTCAAATTTGTTTGATAGATCACAAAGTCCTTTGTAGAATAAAAGTACGTACCAAAAGAAACTTGGATAAGATAGATTTTACGAAAAAATCGAAAGAAAAGTTTAAAATTTATTTTGGCTCATGAATCTGCCACCCCAGGTTAATTTTTTTTCTTTTACTAATGTTCTGTAGCTTATATGAACGAAATGAGAATATCTTCAAGTTTGGAAAATTTATAACGAACGACACTGACTGTGTACTATCCGATCAAAAGTCTAACAAAAGGTTTGAATAGCTTTATGTGTATAAATTTAACTTAGCGAGCTAAATGGTTTTGATACTCGTCCCTCTAACGTGTCGCGGGGATAATAAGACCATATTCTGAATGTATAAAGAGAATAACAATTTGTGTAAAATCGCAAAACTTAAAGTAGAAACTTAAATGCTTTAATGGCAGCCGATTGTGATGCAAAAATATATTCTGATAACGGATAAACACGTCCGAACATGTACTTGAACGAACTTTTCGTGGACGTAGACGCATCTAACGCAATGGAAGCATACGCAGCCAAACTGATTTAGCTCTGCGTGTGTAAACGCTCGCAAGCAGAGCAGTGATTGTGTCCAACATAATTGATCAATCTTTTCGCAAATGGCGCTACAATCGAAGAACAAAAACAGATGATATATTATATTTATGAGTGCGTTGGACAAAGCGCTAGTCTGCTCGCTTGTTCACTGCTCTGTTTGCCATCATTTACATGCGCTAAGCTAAATTTATACGCGTAAAGCTGTTCAATAACTAAACCTTTTTTTTTAATCATACTCGAAACTAAATGGTATATAGAACCAATGTGTTATTCCAGGTGACTATGACTTTTAATCAGGGTTTAAACTAGGAAGATTCTGTGCAAATAATTTCGTGCCCGTCTCCAGCTTTACTTTTGCAAGCTTTGCTCGAAGCGAGTATGTTTTATGCGTCTTAGACAACAAAGGCGCTTTTGACAACGTTCTTCAACATATTCTCATGCATGACTTGTGCGACATTGGAATTCCAATCCGCATCTGTAAATTTGTTGAAAACTTGACCTCGGAGAGGGAAATTAACTTTGTTGTTGACGGTCGTTTCACGGGTCCCTATTTCGTTCATAGAGGCACTCCTGAAGGTTCTACTTTAAGCCCAATATTATTAATAAAAATATAATAATAAGCAAAAGCGGCAAATACGAGTCGGACGCGGTAAACAGTGCGCAAGAGGTATTCAAATAATTGTGTGATTACATAGATTCACAAAAATGAGTTTAATTACAGAACGTTTCGGCCCTTGTTTTGGGCCATCTTCAGCTTACAATTCTTTTAAATAGCGTTAAAGTTGACAAACCAAAAGCCGCCGGTAATGAGGTTGAGGGCTTCCTCGTAAAGAAGTGACAGATATTGCGAGTTGTTAGGCTCGAAAAATATGTACATGGCTCGCACTGTGGATGGAAATAAAGAGAACCCCAATAAGATAAAACCAATGACACTTCTAAAGGAAGGTAAAAATAAAAAGGAGGAAGAAACTCGCCTCAAAAACCGCGATAGTCAAAAATTTATAACTAATGCACGAAATCGATGAAATGCACAATAAAGTCAATGCATCGAAAAACGTTACAAAATATTTCTTATTTCCATAAGACATCGCAGATACGAATATTACAAGTACCGTCACATACGAAGGTCTAAGAGGCACTAAGCCAGTACATAGATGCTGCAGGTTGTCTTTGCCGCCTTCCCAATTGTAGATGAAGCTATTTAACTCGTACTGAAGTCTGTCTTGCGAATTGAAAACTTCTTAAAGTATAGTGGACTAGGACTAGATCTCTCTCCTGGAAAGTCACAACACCTTGTTTTTTTTCCAATAAGAGAAATTCTTCCGCCCCTTCTCTAGATATTCGCATTTACAGATCACTGATACATAGGGTGGACAAAGCTAAATTCCTTGGAGTTTGGTTTGACAGGAAAATAAAAGGTGATGCTTAATTAGATCACCTTATTACTAAGGGCCACAAAATAGCAAACATCATTGCTTTACTCTTAGGAGTATGGTGGTTCCCGCCTTACACTCCTTAATATTTACAATTCTGTTTTCAGGGGTGCCGTTGAATACGGATCCTATATGTTCCGAGTTAAGAGAAACTCCTTGAGATTTCTAAAGTTCCAAAGACTGTATCGCATCATTCATACCGCTCTGGGATATCGGATTTATACTCCCATTAACACGATTCTTTATGAGGCTTGCGAGTCCTCTTTGAATGCTCGTTTCAAGTATTTGGCATCTAAATGTGTTATTAAATGTCTCTTTAATAGAGTTAATCCGGTACTACTTTATCTTAAATATTACCTAGCCGAGGTCCCGAGAACAATGGAGAACAAGATCAAGATTTTAAAATCCTTCCCTATTCTTGGATGTTTTATTCAACTTATAGTTAGATATTTAGAGGATGACATTCAATAGTTTAATTTCTTCAGGATTTTAGCTTGACTACAATGCTGTAAACAACAAACCATCAATTGACACTAAATTGTCCTATCTTTTAAAAAAGATGACCTGAAAGAAAAGATTATCCAATCCTTTCATTCATACACGGAGCTCTATCGTAACTCCAAGGAGATCTTCACGAATAGCTCCAAGATGTCAAAAAATGGTAAAGTGGGAATCTTAGCGGTTTACTTCCCTTATCTTAACGCATCCATCACACATAAGTTACCTGCAGAGATCTCCAGATTTTCCGCTGAAGCGTGCTCTCTTTCAAGCTATCGAATTTGTTTTAGAAGATACGACCATCTACACTGACTCACTTAGCGTACTCAATGTCATTGACAACTTCTCTATCAAAAATAACAATTACTTGCTAACCTGTAGAAACTATTCGCAAAAAAATTTCATAATATTAACATCGCAATAGTATGGGTTCCATCTCATAAAGGCATCCTTGGTAATGACCCCTATAACCATTTCTGCAACTGCAACGGTTGGCAACAGATTTTGGTCCGTATATGGTTCGCATACATTGTTACTTTCGGTACTGTTAGCAGATTTCTACCAAATATACTCTGGCCTTGTTGGCAGAGTATATTACAAATTGGCGATGAAAAGCAAGCAAATCTGTTGAAAGTTTGACGACAAATTTATAACAGATATTAAACAAGTTTGCAAAAATTTTAACAAATGTCACGCAAGAATGCAACATTATCCCTTTGTCAAAATGTACGACAGATTGGAAGTTGGTAAAAGACAGATCCGTTGTATGTATTGATTGACAGATTGATGGCAAATAGTAAGCAAGCTTGCTATTACGGAAATGTCAGCATTTGTTACACAAGAATGCAACATTAGTTAAGTTCCGTAAAGCGCAAAATTAAGAAAGCATTATATGTTTCTTTAGTAACTTTTCCTGTTGAATCGATTAGCGCAATTAGTTTTCTTCTACAGTCAATTTTTAACAATTTGTTTATAACAATTAATTGCAAAATTGACTTTTGCAACGTGCTCTTTATGTCAATAATGTTTTTTCATGCTCCGGTACTATTTCCATTTGTTATTGTTTGACTATCTTTACTGGTCTGGCCATGGGCAAGAATAGGTTTTAATTATTTATATAATTTATATTAAAAATATCTAAGGCTAAATAATCAAAAGGCTAGTGAGAGTGTTCGCGCGGTAATCAACACGCAAGTTTCTTCCTGTTCAAATCAGCTTTACTTCAAATATAACTTTTTATTAACGATATCACAAGTTTACACCCACGGTAATCGATTCTGCCCCTGGGTAAATTTCATAAATTGAGAAGTCACCATTTTTCTACATACAATTCATGATTAACGTAACAACCAATAAGCTCTAGTCTTTACGTTAATCATGAAGTACGAGTATGTAGAAAGATGGTGACTTCTCAGTTTGTGAAATTTCCCGAGGGACAGAATCGATGACTGTGGGTGTATGATTAGTTCAGTGTCAAGGTGCCTTTTCATGCTGACGCTCGACGCTCAATTTCAGCGTTGAAAAGATCATGTGACTAAGATTAGCGCCAGCGTCAGTTAAAATCCATGAAAAGAGGTATAGCGTCAGCGTCAAGACATTTCAGTGTTAGAAATCGTGAGTGTTATTAAAAATGTCATTTGCTAATAAATATCAGATTTGAGTAAATGAATGTAATCAAAAATTGCTAAGAAGAGAACAAATGAAAAAAAGAGTTCTAATAGCACTTGTTATTAATGAGAAGCAAAAGAAGAAAAGAAATTATTCTAAAAAACGTTATTGGGTTGAACCAATATTTCGAGAACGTAAACTACATGGATTTTATCATGCAATATATCTCATTGTCACATTAGAAGACAGTAGATTTCGAAATTATTTTCGTATGAGTGTAACTCAGTTTGAAGAGTTATTGTGCATGATTGCACTTTTTATAACTAAACAAACTGTAATTAGAGAACCGATATCTGCTGAAAAACGATTATCAATGACATTAAGGTTCTTTGTAAATTTATTTAAAAAATTTATTTTTTATTTATTATATTTTTCATTTGGCAAATTTCTGTAAGTGATATTTATTTTATAAAGATTTTTGGCATCTGGTGACTCAATGACTTCCGTATCTTATCAATATCTTGTTGGTATTATTGTAACGACTGTCAGGAAGATTATTGAAGAAACTTGTAATGCTATATGGAATTGTTTGATAAAAAAAGTATTTCCATCTTGTTTAAAAGAAGGAGATTAGATTAGTTAGATATTGCTAACGAATTTGAAGTTAAATGGAATTTTAATCATTGTATTGGAGCAATCGATGGAAAACATGTTCTTATTCAGGTATATATTAGGTGTATAAATAAGTTTCCGCCGTTTTTTATCAAAAATTGGGCATTTATTGTGAAAGAACGGAACCTACT
>QKQZ01021211.1:0-17980 GCA_003595255.1 Solenopsis fugax
TTAACAAAATTTGTATGGTTGTCCCCTTATAGTTGCCACCACTACAATTTTTTCTTTCAGTGTTCTAATGCTGTGAGTCCAAACATTTTTGCTAAAATTAATACATCATTATCACTAATTTATACATTCATAATTTCAAAATTCTGATCTCTGTTGCCATACATTGATTTCAAAAGTAAGTTGAAGCATTCGTTAGCTTTTATGTATTTTATGTGTTGCAAGTTGCAATGTAACGATTACACATTCAACATAATTTATTTTAATAAAATAACAAGAGAAAAGCAAACTTTGTACAAGTAAACTTGTACATAAAATATACAAGTTACGAATTATATATATAATTCTATATTTGTATATATACCATAAATTACAAAATAATATCAATTTTCCGTTTTTATCGTAAAAGCATATTATTATTATTCTATATTTGTATATATAAATTACAAAATAATATCAATTTTCCGTTTTTATCGTAAAAGCATATTATTATACTGTATCTGTTTCCTAAGAAGACATGATTATTTATGTAATTCATAATATCCAATTCCAAATTAGTATACAGGACAAACATGCATACTTAGTTAATTTGAATTACAGAAATTGCACTGTGTATTATCGTGTTGACACAGAGCACGACAACAAAATGGAATACAATGACGGTTTCTAAAGCTACGCGGTGCACAGAGGAGTCCAAATAACTCCAACGAGCATAAGTCATCCGTAAGGCCCGAGGGGTCGCGGGTCGGGTACCCTAGAATTATCGCTAAACGTTATTGCCTAGGCTCTATAGATCTTGCGTATAAAATGCTAGGTTATCGTTGCCGCTTACGTGTGGTTAGAAGCGAGGGTGGACCCGAATGACGGCGGAGCTGAAGTCTAGACTTTCGCTGAAACGCATTTCGCTAACTTCGTCGAGCGTACCACCGATTTTTAAAGACGCTTCCCAGCTCGCGCTCGTTTTGCCCGAAGACCAGAGGATATTTGAGCATCCTTAAATCGTAAAAGTGAGCGGTTAACAGATTTTAGCCCATCACGTGACCCCGAGATATCTTTCTTGAAAAAAAAAAAGAAGAAATAATAGCAACGAAAATGCGCTACAATTAACTGATATTCTCGTGCAAACACAGAAGCTAGAATGCAAAATTATTGCTAATTAATTCGATGTGACTAGTAGCGTAATATTATGAATATATTAGTAGATCAATATTTTTTTTCTATCATCGATTTTAGATTGGGCGTTTCATTGCTCATATGCTCCACGTGCTTCCATGCAATTCTTACGATAGTTTTTTTTTTATACTGGACGTCTCATCGGTCGAGGCGTTTACCAGCTATGCAGATGCTTTTAGTAATTTGCATGCGATGAAATCACGTCTCCATTCGTACAGCAAGACATTACCACCCCGTTTTTCATCTTTTTCCAAAAGATATAATGATTCAACGTGCTATAACGAAAGAGAGAGAGAAAGATTTGGGATGAGGAGAAGAAAATGGAAAAGAAGAGTGAGAGGGGGAAGGAGAGGGGCACGAGGAGAGAGCAACAGATAGAACAAAAACCGAGTGAAACCGAGCGCTTTGTTGTTGCGCGACAGTGGTTGGAGGGTATAATTCATCGTTGTAACAGACTCCGAGCACCAGCACAAAGGTCAAAGCTGGCCTGGACTGGTCTCGGCAACGCGCTCAGAATTACGATATTTTGAACAACGGATTCGGCGGCCGCGTTCGCGTATGTGTGCGGCCGTTCGTTACTTTTCGAGCGACGTGTCAATACCAGACGATTTCTGTCGGACAGGAGTCGTCACGCGGCACAGCGCGCACTATTACCCATGTAGCCGTCATGCCGATATCTCTTTCTCTCTCCCCCCTCTCTTTCTCTCTCTTTTTTTGCGTATAACAATGCGTGATCGATACTCGGCAACGGTTGGGTACGGATACGCTTTCCCCCGCGTACGCGACTTGTCGGGAAGCGGTTAAAATATTGCGCGTACGATGATCTTTTCGCTTGGCGTTACCATAACCGAGTTTAACACGTGAAATGGCCTCGCCTGCGTTTCACTATATGCTTGGAACGATCACCCCCGCGTCATTTCTACTACGATATACGCGGACAACGCGAAGTCTTTCTCGGAGACTTTGGTGGACATGGCGACGACTCCTTCATCGAATCGACAATTTTCGTTTAAGGGGGTACTCTACTTTATTGGGTGGCCGATAAAGACCCGTTTTCAAAAATTTTTTTAGAATGCCTTGAACGTGCACGCGCCGCGTCATTTATAATTATTGAAAACCGACAACGTGGTGTCTATCCTGGCTGTGTATCCGCGCACAATATCAGAGAACCGCGCGTACTAATCTATTACATTTCACAGAACTCTGTTAATCCTTCCACCATAGTGGAAGTAAGGGTTTCTCATGGAACGTATGAGTGCTGTAACCGAGAGGGACGTGCTGACTGATTGTGGTCGCGACGATCTTGACATCGTGCGGGAGAGCCTGTCGTATCTCGTTCGGATTTATTTAAAAGAATAGAATTGATTTCCGTATCATTTCTTCCCGCAGGGGGAAATCATTCGGTTTTGTTTCTCTACCTTTAATTCCGCAAACATTCATGTGACTTTAGCTGCAATAATCATTTGTTCGAAACTAATTTCTAATTGTCAAATGTTGTGAAAAAAACTATTTTATTTATGAAAACTTTATATTAGATCGATGCAAATAAAATGGCCGTTTTCAGTGTTTCGAATTTTCCACCCCTATAGATCACTTTTCTTTCATACAGAGGACGATGTATGTATACTGTGTGAAAAGTACAAGGTCCACACGTGATTTGTAGTGCATAATCTTATTTATATATTGTACTTTTAATCATAGAAGTTCGCATTAACACCGTGATGGAAAATAAAGAATTTCGTATAACTTACTTATACAAGTTCAAACTTGGTCATACTGCAGCCGAGGCATGCGTAACATTAATACTGCATTTAGGGAAGGTACTGTAAGTGAAAGAATGACAAGGCGTTGGCTTGAAAAGTTTCAGTCTGGAAACACAAACCTCGATATTTTACTTCGTGGGCATGCATCCTCCATCAATGATGACGTCATTTTAATTTTTTTAAGAACGGCGTTGATGCACTTGTATTACATTGACAGTAGTGCATTAAAGTAGATAGATACTATTTTGATTAGTAAAACAAGTTTTAAATTTGTCTAAAATTTAAATTAAAAAACGGCCATTTCATCTGCACCGACCTAATATATGTGTGTGCGTACATACGTCTTGATATTTATTAAAAAAAACCAGGAATAATTTCTAGAAAATAATGACAATAAAATGCGACAAAGAATATTAGATTACTTTCGAACACTTTAGGATACATTCAATGTGTCGTAAGGAATAATTTGAATCAATTACACCTTAGTCAGGCCTTAGGAACAAATGACAATAGAAGGCGATATATGGCGGCGTGGTTTACCCTACCCGATAAGGGTACTTTAATTCAAGACCCGTCTCCGCGGGCTCCGTGCAGGTATATTTCACAGCGCATTAAATCCACCGCCAACGCCAGCGCAGCGCCAGGCAACGTAGAACAGAGTTTGACGAGCTATTAATTTATTGTTTCAAATTATCAAATAACGGTCTTCCACGAAGCGGAGATTACGGCGCGTAGGTTCGCTTTGCGGTGCACCGGACCGTGTGATTACCGAAGTTCGGAGGCTATGGTGCCTCAGACATTTCGTGGGCGCCATTCGCTTCAGCGGACAAAGCTACGAGAGGGAGCGAGCAAGCGAGCAAGAGAGAGAGAGAGAGAGAGAGAAAGAGAGTGAGAGGGAGAGAAAGAAAACGGAGGGAATGAGAGGAGGAAAAGAGATAGAGACAATGAAGAAACGTAAGAGAAGTGGCGGAGCGCAGCGCAGTGCCGGTAACATCTCTCCATCAAAATTGCGTGCGCGAAAACTCCCACGATTTTCGGCTACGTAATTATTACCTGTTGTAACTCCGCCGCCGCTGCCGATGCCACGCTAGAGATCACGGTGGACCGCCAAGAGGAAGCACGTTGCCGACTCGACGAGCGTATCCGCGGTAGCGCGAGATCTCGTCTTGGTCTTTACGTAAAGGAGAAAGTTTCGATGCACACGTCGTACGCACAAAAGACGCTCGAAACGAGCCGAGTCGGCCGCTACGTGGTAGACGCGGGAGTTCTCCGCGAGGATCGCGGAGAGGCGAAACATTCGGCAGAGGGATCTTCTCTCCGATTCTCTCCTCGAGAGAGAGAGAGAGAGAGAGAGGGGGCGTTTGATTTATTCTGCGCCTCTAACGTTCGGTTTCATGTTTACGTTCTGTATTCCACCGAGCGAGCCAATACAATTTTTATATTTTCCCAAGGGAGCTTCATATGTACGTCGTACAGCGAGACCTCTGATTTCTATCCTACCGTCTCTACCTTCTCTTTGATTGCGGGAATACGAAAGTTGAGTCGAAGGACAGGAGAACTTTCGCTGCGTAATACAATACGACAATTCGGCCCGCTTGATGAACATGGAAAATATTTCGCAGCGCGATATAGCGAAGTGGCGATCGGATTGTTGCTTCGTGAATGACGTTATGCGATCTCGAACATTCGAGTCGCCGAGCGAGCGAGAATCGAAGGGAGACAGAGAGGGTGAGAGGGAGAGAGGAGCAATTAAGCGTTTGGCGAATCAATAGCGCCGGTGCGGCCAGATCGCGCGCGGAGTAAAGCGCGCTACTCGAATTTGACGCTGCCGGTTTACTCCCGTGTGTGTTACGTGCGGGTGTGCGTGTATCACGTGTGTATGTGACGGATCTCCCGATTTATTTACGAAGAGGAGAAGGAGAATGTAAAATCAGGATTCCGACAGATGGCTCGAATCTCAGACCTCGGGCCGTGAATACGGTGGGCAGCGGGGGCGGTCGGGCGAAGGGGGGGAGGGGGAGAGCGTTCCCGACCTCACGATTTTACGCCCCCGGGGCGTACCGCCGATGGAAAAGTTGCGCTCCGAGTATTCCACTTTGTTTTTTTGGACCCGTGAATCGTAGCAGCTCGAAATTTCCGAAACATCCCCTCCTTCTCCTCCTCCCTGCCACCCCCTCCGCCATCACCCTCCGTACGTCGCGTAACATGCTTCTCGCGTTTGCCGCGTAGCTATCTTGCGAGCGCATTACTTATTTATTTATTAATTAAACGAGTTACACACCCGGCGCATGTGTCCGCGTTACCTTGAAGGCTCCCGAGGCTGCCCACACTCGACGTATTTTGCCACGAACTCCCACTCTTACGTATAATATATTCCCGCAAATTAGATCTTGCACGCGATTGCGATCTATTCGTTCGAAACTGAATTTCGTTGTCCTATCTGCATCACTTAATACTTGAGAGAGAAAAGAAGCCCCATTTGCGGATACATTCTTTTACTCGCGATAAAGCGAAAATAGTCACTTTGACGTAAGAAAAATAATTTATAGGATCAAGTCGGAGTCTCTCTCTGTCTCTCTCTCTCTCTCGTATTAAACGTATAAAGATTGCAGCTTTTACTTAGCGGCGACGGTAATAGCGACAGTAAACACATAAATAGTAAAATAACAGTTTGATGAAAGAGTAAAATAATAGTGATTACGGCATAGCGTAAGAAAGTCTCTCGTCCAAGCATATCGGGGAACGTGTATCGGCATTACCCAGGCACGCGGAGTTACACGTTATCGCAAGGATGACGTAAGTCACGAAACATAAAATTGAAAGAAGAATCGCGCGCCGTAAGTGTTACCAAGATTTTTTTTCCCTCTTCGCGTTCGCCGCTCTTCGGAATCTTTCTTCATTTAACGCACAGAATGGTACTCAATTACCAGCAAAGTTTTACAAATCCACTCGACCGAAGACAAAGAGCGGCCGGCACTCTCCGCCGTCCTTTTGCCAACGTATTTATCCGGAATTAAAAGAAAAGCGTTTTTCTTACGCTCCCGCAGTTTAAAACTTTTTCCTTTTAAAGCAGCGCTCCGGCGCTCCGTCTCGTCTCGCCCTCGCCCTCTCCCTCGCCGCCTCTCATCTCGTCTCGGCTCGTCTCGTCGAGAAATAAACGTTCGCCCGAGACGGACGAGGAAGAAAAATACCGGTTATCCAAGCTTTGAGAAAGTTCGCTATTAGGACGATGAAAAGCGTTGTTTTAGCGTCCTAATGGTCGGGATTAAATCGTATATAACTCGCGGTGGCACGGTACTCGCGTACTAAATCGAACCGGCGCGAAAGTTGACCGGGCTCGCGCAGTTGTGGGCGAGGCGGATCTCCCGCGAAACTCGATAAACGAAATTAGCGAGTGATCTCGCGAAGCGGTGGGCTCCGGCGTCATTACGCCGCGTCGCCCTTACCGTGCTTGTCGAAATATTTTTGCCCATTATCGGGGATGTTGTGACACGTAATAATTCCGGTGTTTAGGCTACCCGTCGTGGGTATTAATAAACGATAATACGTAGCCTCGCGGAACAGGTTTAGCCGAGTTAGCGATAAATCGAAAGAGGCCCGGTAGGCACTTACTTGGAATTAGCGCGTTGCCGAGAGATGTCGGACGTAAGATATCTACATCGAATTACCGGTTGCCTAGTATTAAGCGCAAATAAAAGGTGCACGGGGAGGTACACGTGTGGATGCTAGCTTGCAAAATTTTAATTGAAACCGAGCACGTTTTTATGTGCCGGTATATACGATTCGAGCTGTTATTACATAATTCGCATGTGCGTAATAGCATTTATATAGGTAAAAACTGTCAGTCACGAAATACCTATTTTAATAAGATATTATATCTCTTTCGTAGCAAATATAATGACTTGCACGAGAGAAAAGGAGGAGAGAAAAGGAGAAAGAGCGATGGAGAAAGCAAACGCGGCGGAGAAATCCTTGAAATCGGCGAGAGCTTGTGCAACCAACTTTTTTTTTTTCTATTATAATTCCGATAAAATTTCCTTCGCTGGGTACATTTACACGCGCGTAATGTTGTGTCGCGTTCGAAGTATACTCGACGAGTGTGCCGAATAATCGATCGACACGCGATACAGTCGGAGGGAAGTACAGATTTTGATTTACGATGAAAATTGGCAGCGCCGTCAACCACGATTCACATGCGGCAAGTCGAACCGTCAATTTCAATCATGACGAATCAAATTGTGAGATTGTGAACGTTATTTCGATAAACGCCTCAGGCCATACTTGATTCTTTTTTTTTTTTTTATTTTATATGAAACACAATGAAGCATCATATACGTCGCTCTCACAATTAGAATTCAGAAGCAGAGAGTGAGAGAGGGAGATAGGGAGGGGGAGGGCAAAGGGTCGAATAATAAAATAAAATAAAAAGAAAGGATATCGAGTAATAAATAATTGTGTGCAAGCGAAACGTCTGATCTCTCTCATATTTTTCGTATTTTTCCGCCGTAAACTGCAAACGTAACAAAGCTCGTATGACGTGGCAAATGAAATAACGGCGGTTCGTGCTTCTTTCGCGGAACAATGGCCGGGTTACCAGAAACGCTTGTTCTTAACTACGTATCGCGCGGGTGTGCGGCTCGATGTAACTGCACGATGCGCACGTAGACCGCGCGGCGGGCGAGCATAAACAATGCAAGTATCTAACGACGAAGCGGTGTGGGGCAAGGGGAGGAATTTGAGCACTTGGCACGTAGGGCTCCCCGCGAGCCGGCGTCCAATTACCAGTTGGGCGCGTATCTTCATGGGGGGTCTCATACGCAATTGTTGTATTTCGCCATTGTTCCGCCGTGTGATTGGACCCATTGTTTTTGCTCCTCGTAATTATCAAGCGGGTAAGCCTCCGAAAGGCTCCGAAAGGCCGATTTGGCTCACAAGTTGCCTGCTCGATCTCTTTTCCTTCCCTTCATTCTCTCTACGATCGCGAACCCCTCGACACCATTTAACGAGTGGCAATGTGAAAATTGTCTTCCGCGGTCCTCGTTTCAAGAACTCGAAGAGATAACACTGCAGGGGGACATAATCTCGTATTCAACGCGAAGAAAAAGATCCGCCGACGGCCATTGAAATTGTAAACATTATGCCAACACGAACCTATTACCGTAATATCATGTTAGATTTTTGTTGTCCGAGTAACATCAATCAAAGTTGTGCCAAGAGGTAATATCACACATGAAAGGGCGCCCCAGGCATCGCGTACTTTCTCTCGATCGTAGATACTGGAGGCTAAACTAAAAACCGTGTCATCTGTTTCAATTCAATGTCGTGGCAATAGTACAGCTTAAGTTGTAAATCATTGAAAATTGTAAAACGTTTGTTAAATTCTATTTTTTCAGAGGCAATATGAATACTTTTATTTGGAATCGCAAAAATAAATCTGAAATACTGTTTAATCATCTGAAATCTATACGTATAAAGTCAAAGTTATCTGTAATATAAAAACATTTTTCATCATGCAGAAATGATAAAAAAATTTTAAATCTACAATAATGGACTAATAAGAGAATTCAGATACGATTAATTAATTGAACGTTTCGAAAATTGATTTCTTTAAATATTCTTTATTCACATTTCTGATTTTCTTTCTGTACGTCAAGAAATATCAATCTCCAATTTGAGATTCTTGATAATTATTCTCACGTGATTCCTTTTAATGGAAATATAATGAACGTGAAAGTAACTAAAGTAAGAAAAATATCGAGGCGCGAAATAACAACCAATTTTTCGCTTTCCGGATGATTTTCATTTTATTGATTTATTCTTCACTGCCGATCGAATGTATCTAAAACGCGAGTCGGAAGGGTAAGTAATCAACATCTATAGAACCATTTGCGAGATACATGAAATCCGATGTTAGCCAAACATGTTATTGCTTTTAACTCTTCCAAATCTAGAAAAATATGTTGACCAGAGACCTTTTTTTCGTATACTGTTTGACTTTGTTTAAACAAGGTAAACCGCCGATACGACCTGCTTTATATCGCGAAAGCATATTTTCGCGGCGCCTACTTTTTATGCGGCGAATAAAAAAGAGAGCTCGTGCACGTTGCGGACGTTGAATCTGGAAAAATGCAGTTCCTGCAATCTGTTCTGATGGTATTCCGTTGTTACGTTTCCGCGGATAGAGAGAATATCTCGCGGATGCGGGGTGTCGAAATTTCAGTCCGTTTGACTCTCTATTTCAAAAGCTTCAAGTTTTTATTTTAGATTCAAAAGCACGCGTTCGATGAACGTGCAAATCTGGCGGAGGGCTATTTAAAACACTATCGAGAGTTATTTACTGTAACTTTAACAGTTGATGCAAAACTCATCGAGTAAAATGTGCGAAGAAGAAATATATGCCGATGTCAGGGCTTAAGCGTTGCAATTGCGAATCGAATTCTCGGTTTGCAAAAATTAAACTCGATCTCGTCGATTCCATTTTAATTGATTAATATCTAATACGAAATAATCATTAAAGTAGTCGTGATTGAATTTTAAAACAATTTCTGCCAAGCAAGTATTTAACGCAAATATCTCGAAAGATTTTTCTGAAATTTTCTTTTTTTATTTGTTCGTCGTCTTTTGCTTTATTTCGCGAGGCGACGGGAAGATGTTCAGGCGACTTGTTCACGATGCAATCGTACGTAACCGAAATTCTGCGGTGCGACACTCACTCCGTATCACATTTCCTTCCCGCCCGAGGCGCCACAGTGTATTATACGTCCACATAGAATAAAGATCCTTTGACAAAATTCTCCCAAGGGACCCTCTTTAGGGACGGCTATATGGCCACCAGGAAATGACTGAACTACGTTAGGATATTAAGTTATGTTAAAGGCGTCTCCCTCTCTAAGAAAAATGTGTGTAAGGTCCTCGCGGACCTACGATCGAGAGAATCCTGCTGGCTCAGGGCGATTGCAACCGAATCTCTGAACCATTTTAGTACTTCCCCGTATTTTGCTTCTCTTCGTGTCACATGACAGAAATAATAATGAAACGTAAATAACAATAAAATTTTTATATACACTGAGGGAAAAATTATTAAATTTTAATAAATATTTATTCGAATATATCACATTTTTAGAGTAAATATTTATGTACCGTAAGTAAATATTTCATTAGTACTATATTTGAATAAATATTTATTAAAATTTAGGAATTTTTTCTCTCGGTGTAAATTTTGTAAACAACATTAATTGTTTTGAAAGAAAAACAACATGTGGTCACTTTCGAGTATATTACATAGGCAGGAAAAATATTGCAAAATTATCTGTACATCCGCGTTCATCTTGGATAACCAAATAATTATCCGGGCATTTCTCGAAAGCAACCGTCGGGCATATATTTCACCGTGTATTGCCCGCGTAACCGGTGGAATTTGCAAAAAGACGAGAAATATCAATAATAAAGATACGAGAGTAACTTTAACGTCAGTTTCTCCGACACCGGTCGTTGGCTGTAACCAATGAAGACGTAAAACCCATGTCCGCGCGTAATTTAGAGTCCTTAAGTCTCAGTAGGTGGTTGGCCACCACCTGGGGCTCGAAACACCTTATCGCGCCCACAGCTACTACACCCCATCCCCTCTGCTCTTCTTTCTTCCCGCAGGCAATCTCAACAGCAGTTCTGACCTTCTTTCGATATTTGCCCAATATCGTGTATGAGTACTTGACTGTACGAATATACTCGTGCAATATTATGTGCAATTCAATATAATGTAATTTAAAAAAAAGTCTTTATCTTTTATTGTTGTAATAACTTTGTTTCTGCAGAGTAACATCAAACATTGGCTTTTCCGTTTTTAGAAAGAAAACAAAATTGTTTTCATCGATGTCATCAGGCTCATTATAAATTTACGTCATTATATTATACATTTTAAATACTGTAATCGAATTACATCATTGTCGCGCATATAGAACTTAACAAATTTTTAAATATTTTAAGAAATGGTTCTTGTGTATTTTTTTGTATGATAAATCTTGACTTTATAATGTTTAGAAGAAAATTTGCGATTTTTCTTGATATCATGCAACGGTACGATTTTTTTTCGACTATATTTCTGCACCTTTGATCGGCTCTTGATTCATGCACGTCCAAGGGACAACGTTGCCTTACAAGCTGCCGTGCTTGAAGATCGTACTGCGCGTATTAGTCGACACGCGTGGACATCGTCGGGAGAGGGGAAAAAAGAAGTTCCTCTTGCGGCAGCTTTCGTGATAGGACAACGTTTGCGCTGCAGGGTCAGAACGGTCGCTGCGAGCGGTCAACCGAGGTCCGATGCCGCGGCCGACATTCGACCTGACGCCGGTGCATACGACGCGCCATTACTTTCAATTTATGTTCCTCGCGATCCTTAAATCGGCAAACTTTCGGGGACCGCCCGCGGGGCTCTCCGAAGCGCCTCTAAGATCTACAGGGTGTCCCGAGTATTCATTGCGATTCATCCGCTTAGGAATTTGTCGACCACAATTTGGAATCGTAGAAAATTAGCTTGATCACCAATTTCAAATATAATTTTCGAAGAATAAATATTAGACTACTTTAGAGTTAATTTTCAGAATAAAATTCGTATAATCGAAGTTTTAATAACAGAATTTGTGTCTAATATGAGAAGAGAATCATAAATCTAGGAGAGAATCAGTTTTATTTTAAAAAGCCTTTTCAAAATAAAAACATGCAATTTCTGACAACTTCAAAATGTTAAAAATTAAAATTTTGTTCAAAGAAAATTTCATTTATTTCAAATGGAAGAGTATATTTATAATTTATATGAATTTGTAGAATCTCTTTCCAGATCTTTGTGATAAAAATGATCCATATAAAGATATATGTTTACACAGTAAAACATTTTTAACATTTTTGCATGTCCCAGAAAGGCCACTCTAAATTTTAAGTTAAAATAACTCTTATTTATCGTGTTACTTATTGACAAATTAAAAATGTTAAGTAATTGACACAATACATTTATTTTTACTCATAAGAAATGTTAATAGAACATTTTCGTTCGTAACATTTAACTCATAGGAAATGTTAATAGAATATTTTCGTTCGTAATCATGTTAAATTAATCTTGAGACATGTTGATTATTTGAAATAATTGTGTTAAAAGTACTCAAAATAATATTCCATTTCTAAGAGACATGCACACAGTGTTAATTTATAAAGTTGACATAAATGTAACACATGAAAATGTTATAAAAATAATAACATACCAGTGGTATGTTAATTTACATTGAAGTAGTAATCAAAACGTGGTAACATAAGAAAATTTTAACATATGGACCCATATGTACACACAATTTTTTACTGTGTAATAAAAAAAACGGGAAAGAATACTAAGGAAAATATCAAAATTCACAATATCAAAGTTTAAACATCTGAACTAAATAGATACACTATAACTCGCCCAAAATCGGGCCATAATCGTTTTAAGTGATACGTTCGTGCGAACTTGTTCACGAGATCACATATTTGGAATCCGATCGACCGATTCCTGAAACTATGCACATTTCTCACGACTCGTTCTATCCATATTTTGCGTGAATACGTGCGTGCTTGACGAGGGTATAGGTGTATGCGTGTCGCGATCGCTTTTCGGGCAGAAAGCGCGCGCGTTTCGGGGAGAAGATGATCAGGCTTGACGACGAGGGGCAGAAAGGGAGGTGAGGGACTACCGCAGCGCCGGGATGTCGTGTCTGGTGCGTACACGTGCACGCGCGATCGCTGTGGGTGAGCTCGATATGCCTCCACCCTCGTAACTCTCTCTTCGGTTCGTATTTTTGCGGATTGTACGCGGGGACGTCACGTCGAGAGTATACCTGGGTATCCCGATAAACAGATTTCTGGAGGACCGCGCGCTCGTTGCATACTGCGCTCACTCACGCACGTACGTTCGCGTTAGAGACGTGGTCGGTTGAATCGTTGGACGAAAAAAATTTCGGCGCCCGCGACACGCAGGAGAAAGATTCTCCGTGAACGATCCCTTTGCTTTCGATGTATCGAAAGCGCTTCGGTGTTGCGAGAAATTAAACGTAGAACTTGTGAGACAAACATTTCTGGAGCCTATCCGAACGAAGCGATACTTAAACTATAGCTAGTAATTATGTAATTCTCAATTATTGTTATCGAACAATATTTATCAGTTATTCACTGCATTATTATAATTTTATTGGTGTCGAGGACTCGCGCGCACACACACACACACACACACGCACGCGCGCACGCACGCGCACACACACACACACACACACACACATGAGTCGTTGTTAATTTGTAATTAAAATCATATTACAATTGAAGAATTATTTAAATTGTTCACGCTTGGTTAATCTGAAGCGTTCTGTTAAGGATTATTATCTTCAGCATTATCTGAGATTTTTATATACGTAAAAAAAATCTTCAGCTATTGCTTACGTTAACATGCGTCCAATTTCAACATTGAGAGTATTACTTCTTCTAATTCACAAGGGTGTTACTTGTTCTATATATATTGCACGGTCAGCATTAGGATCCAGTAAACAGGATTTATCAAGAACCAAATAACTCTCGCGAGATTTGTTCGGTCACCAAGTAAAATTTATACTACGTGTTAACCGCCTCGTCCGCAGTATCGCCGGTTGCCAAGAGCTACGAGGAAAAGGGTGGAAAATGGAACATTTCCCTTCAAGGGCGTGATCCTCGATCAGGGTGACTCCCTAAGAAGATAGAAGCTACGTTATGATACGTACTTCGTTTCTCGGAGTCGTTCATCGGCGGCCGGTCGGCGACGCGATCCGGCCTGAATAAGAGAGTTGTCTCTTACAATGCGATCCCTTCCAACCTGATGGATCGAAGTGAGTTTTGAAAATGTATGCGCACACGGCCAGATTCACAAGGAGGGCTGTAAACCCCGCCTTAGGCCAAGCTCTCGGGAGGGTCCCTTACATTCAGCGCTGAATTTCACCCTATACTCTCTCTCCCTCTCTCTCTCCCTCTCTCTCTCTCTCTCTCTCTCTCTCGTCGAGAGAGAGGGAGGAAGAGAGAGAGCGAGAGAACACACCCTTCCGCACACCTCGTCTCGCCCGTTTTCCCTCCCTTCCTCACCCGTGCCTTCCCTCCGCTCTACCGCCGCCATGTGTGTACGAGTTTCATGCCAAGGCAGTGACCCACGAACCAACATATTGGCGTTGTTTGAAGAACGAGAATTGCTCGGGTTGCGCGCCGCTAGGGTTGTTCCCGTGACACACACGAACGCCGATCGATCGATCCTGCGTCATGCGTCCGCGCGACGATCCTGCGAACCGCCGTAAATAGCGCGAATACTCCTTTTCGTTTCGTTTCGTCACGTAATCCGTAGCGGTAATGACGCGCACGTCGCTCGCGTGCTGATAGAAGAACGCCGTTCTAGCGCGCCGTCGGGAGACCCTTAACGAAAGTCACGCGAGAACGCTCAAGTGAGAAATTGGCGTATTCGATGGTATAATGACTTGAGGTACCCACTTATCCACAAAGTTAGAGCTTTTAGAAAAGGTGCCTTTTTTACACGCTCATTGTATTTCCGTTTTCTTGCTTCTAATTTGTACCCTAATGCGGACTGTCCTCCTATCCTCGACGTTATAAATTGTAAATTTATTATACATGATTATACACACTCGTCCACAAAAGATTCCTGATTACGTGAAATTAGCTTAAATAACTACCGCGGTTACTTTGTTTGATCGTGACAATTACCGTACAATTTTCAATGTTATTTTGTTTCATTGATCGAAAGGAATGTGCGAAGATTAATAATAGGAATGCCGTGTATTTTTATTCATTACGTGATACCTTATGAGTCACGAGGGATTTTTTGCTACACTTTAATCATTGATTCATAAAACTTATTAATTATACGAGGCGTGGAAAGGCCGGGGTTTCTCATGAATATAAAAAATTGTCAATATATTGACCTGGCCTTTCCACGCCAATACATACTGATCGAATAAGTGTGCATTTTTTTTATAGAGTAAAGAGTGATGAGAAACTATGCTCAACCTGACAATAAGATATATGCATTTTTTTTTTATATTTGATAAATTGGTAATAAAATGTAATATAGGATACGCAGAGAAATTTGCATAAACATAGCTCTAGACAATTATTCATAAGTAACTCGATATCATACACATTAAGGAAAAGAGAGAATCCCGTCAGTTTACGATTATTCAAATTGCTTCCCCTTTTGCGTGAGGCTGCTTGTCGGCATGTCGGCGAACATCGATACGTAGGCCTCTCTGGGTTGCGCGCGATTCTAAACCTCGAATTTATCCCGCCCCCGCCGGTATTCCGCCAGACTTCCCGCCACCCGCCATCACCCGCCGCCGCCGCCACCACCTCCGCGGGATTCTTTGATAATTGAGGTCTAGCCGGCAGAGTATAAGGAGAGGGATATTTGTTCTCTCCACTTAAAATCGAACCGCCTTGCATTCCCATATTACGCGGCTTTCGTGCCGCTTTTCGCGTCCCGCATGCCCCCCTTCGGAATGCCTTCGTAGCGTGTGCGCGCCGCCCACGCCGCATCTCGTACACGCACACGCATACACGCGGATGCGCGCGAATACGTACGTACGGCGAAACGAGGGTGAGAGAGCGAGAGGGGCGAGGGAGAGAAGGGAGAGGGAGAACGTTCACGCACACGCGCCCGCGGCCCGTACAGATTAAACTCACGCACAGTCCGGCCCCGGGGGCGGCGTGCCAGCCAACTAATGAGAGAGACGAGCGACCGCGATGATAAAGTCTCCGGCTCTCGTCCGTTCCATACTAACGCCCGAATCGTTTCCGTCGACCGCTACGAGAAGAGGGCTTCGCTCCTTCTTCAGGGGCATCGCCGCTGTTTTCGTGGGCAGAGCGAATTTAACCCCTTAAGGACCTTAAGTCCCGCGCAAGTCACTGCACTCTTCGAGCACAATGATAGTGCAGAGAAGAAGGTATGCGTGCGAAAGGAAGACAGAGAGAGAGAGAGAGAGAGAGAGAGAGGTGATCGTGATGCCTTGAAATTATAAAATAACGTTTGATATTTATGAATCTACACAAATCATATTTATAATTTGAATTTTACATTATTTCTACCGAAAATGTACCAAAAATATTTCAATATTTCTTTACATTTTCATAAATGTGAAATTATGAAATTAACTATTTAATAATTTAATAATTAATTAAATTTAATTTAAATTAATTATAATAGGCACTTAAAATTAATATTATTAACATTACCGTTGTTTTATTCAAAGTTACAATTACAAAATTACAAGCTAAATTACTATTTCGTCGATATTTTATTTTAAACATTTACACCCATCTTTATTTATGTCATAAATTATGACCATGTAATATGTCATAGTCATGAAAGTATAAATCCCTTATCCTGTACAACTATACCGAGGAAGTTATGAACAAACGAAACGCGCTGTATCGTATGTTTATAAGAGTGCTCTCCTGGTAGAATGCGGGTAGAATGCAACGCGAAACCAACGGTTAAAGAAGCCCCACGATATGTTTACTATTTACAATAACTCAGCTTGCCCATTGGCCGAAGTTTATAATTGTAATATGTTACGGAGACAAAGCGATATCCGCGGTACAGAGGAAATTAGAAGCTAGAAAATACAATTTTTAGTAGCTGGACAAATGGGTCGTATTGTAGTTGAAAATTATCTATACATGTTTGCCTATTCCATTGTCTTTTGACGATACTTACCGGAGTGTTGAGTTTTGCCAAAAATATTTCGTCGTAGTGACTAATATCGCAACTTAAACAAAAAATAATCATATAAACAATGGTCATAAACGAGTAAGTAAATATTTGGTTTGATATCACATACATATTAATAAATTTATTACAAAACTTTACAAATCGTGAACGTTTCGACTTTACTAAATTTTCATTGACACAATAAGCGATAAAATTTAAAAACCTCTAATTACATTAAAATATAATAAAATTAAAAAATCTCTAATTACATTAAAACGATAAAATAACTCCACATCATCAGTCTCGCGCGCAACTTACATAAATAATTAAGATATGTTACAATACACATAAAAATTTTTTTTCTTTATTATTTTGTTATTTTGGTAATTTGCAAAGGTCTCTATTAAATCAAAATGATGAGCGTCAAATGTATTCAAATTTTTTTATGTCTTTTAATATCTTAATTATTTATGTAAACGTTTGCGTGTGAGATCGATAGACTTATATATAATTGGAGGTTTTTAAAATTTATCGATTATTGTGCTGTTGAGGACTTAAGTAAGTTCCAAACATTCACGATTTGTTATGTTCCATAATAAACTTATTAATGTGTATCAAATCAAATATTTACTTGCTCGTCAATGACCTTCGTTTATATGATTATTTTTTGTTTAAATTAGAATCGAGCACTACATATTAAATATTTTGAATATCGCAATCTTATCGCAATCATAAGAATTAAATCTAAACGAGCCTCTAAATCAATGCGATAAATCAACGAAAGACATCTGGCTTTTTTTCAGCATAGTTCCCGAAAAGTAAACAAAAGAAACACCGGTAAATTATATCTTATTAAGCGTCGCGTATTAAAGATAAGTTATCCGCCGGTCGCATGTGATAAATTCAAAATGACCGCCGCGCGAGACGGCAATCGTGTGTCACGCGGGATGCGCGCGTGGTAAGTTAATCGATATATCGATTCTCGTTCCGATCGTTCCTAAATTCCGGTCCGCGGGGAACAGTCGGGAGTGTGTTCGCGCGGTGGGTGCACGACTCTCCCCCGTTAGCCCCCCAATAACGGGTCGAACCAATGTTTTATCGCGAATTATAAGAGCCGACGGGTACGCCGCGGTTGGGCGCGCGGGTCCCGTCCCGCCCGCTCGTTTCGTGCCCGGACGACGACGTTGGAATTCGCGCGAGGACGGGCGCATCGGCGCATCAGCGTCGGCTTTCAAACGCTACTTGATCACGCCACGCTCTGACCACGGGCGATACGAGCGACGAAAGAGGGGAAGAG
>QKQZ01021214.1:0-13820 GCA_003595255.1 Solenopsis fugax
GCGCTTGTTGGCGCTTGCGGGGGTTGCGAGTCGCGGGGCAGCGCACGCGAACGCGTCGCGAGTTCCTCAATATATGGGGTGTCTATTATTTACTATATTTATCAAAGGAAAGAAAAAGTTTGCAAATAGTTAATGAAATTTAATCGGTCGGTTTATCTTTTGTTCAGACATGAGTTTAAATTGATAAAGACTATTGTTAACTGTTTGTTCGTGATTTTGTATATTCGGATGGCGAGGAAAAAAAAAAATTTTCCGCCAGACGTAACAATCCAATTAAAAAATTCTGCGACAACTTGCGATTTTTATAAAAATTTATACGTATTTATAAGAATTAGTGATGCGAATACAAGAATCTTGGAATATTGTCTCAGAATTTCTGAATTTTTAAACAAAAGATATATAATTTCTCATAAAATATAAAAGTGTATATATAGAGTGAATTATAATCGGTTGTCACAACGTATAATATTTGTATTAATATTCGCTATATTTGATCTTTTCTTATTATGATATTGTTTTTGCTAGGTCGAGCTAGATATTATTATTGTTTCTAATTTGTATTTATATTCTGTATAAATTTGAATTAATTAATATTATTTTTATTATTATTTTATTATTTTTGAAGTTTATTTTTTTCACGTTTTTCCAAATAAAAATGCTTTATCTAGTAATCTTTTTTTAATTACCAACTGCACACATCACGCCGCGTCAAAGAAAGAGGCCGTTGGCGTTATCGTTTTTTTGTTTTTGTGTAGTTTTTTTATCACTCCGCGTAATAATAATAACCTATAATAAAAAGATAAATAATGACAATACTTAACTTAATTTTCAAGCATTTAATTTACTATTTAAATAATTATAAAAACTAATAGATAAAAAATGCTGCTACATTATTTTCCTGAAAGATGTACTTACACATCTATAATTACTATAATCAAAGTTTTCAGGTTAAAAAAATGAGTTATCAAATGAAAAGAAGAGAGGTCCTCGAATTTGTTCGACATGTGAAGAAATCGAACGAGAAAAAAAGATCAAATATTATTGACAGTCTTAAAGAGAGGTTTCATTGTTGGGATGATAAACAAGCACAGCTTGTTAAATGGTTAAATTCTCATTTTTTCAATTAATATTTTGCAAATGGAAAGAAATTCATTGAAATGAACGACTTTTTCTACAAAAAAGTAAAGCATAGATACATACATAAAATTTACTTTCATAAATGAATAACTAATTTCAGCTGCAAGTATGTAATTAATAGATATAATTTTCGTTTCCACATTCCATTTTTTATTTTAATCCAAAGGGTATAGATAAGGAAAAGATATAATAGATATTTTTAAATTTTTCGACGAGCTTTGTCAGCTTTGAAAAACGCACGCCCACGCACGCACGCACGCACGAACGCACGCACGCACACAATATAAAGAAAATTAGCCCAGTAAAATAAGATTTGGATTTGCGGAAAGAATTGCTCGCTTATTCTAAGAAATATTTATTGAAGAACATTATTTATTTGCAATTTTTTAGATGTCGGGCTAAATGGCCGACCTGCCAAAGATTTCAAAGCTGTAGTAGCAGATCAAAACGGAAGAAAACAACCTTTGTCAGTCGTATCCCGAGGAGCAATTGGTCTTTGTTGCTGGCTTGAAAATGAAAGTAAGCGGTAATACAGACGTGGCGAAACTTAACTGCTGCTACCGAAATCATTAAGGTTTGCCAAGAAAAGCAGTCAAGAAAGACAATTGTAATGTATACGCCAGAAGAAGTTATATAGCTTGGTTTCATGATCGACACAAAACAATCAGTTGCACATTATAAAGTCATGCGACAAGGTGCAAAAGAGCGAAACGCTGATATTTACGCACCGTACCAAAATTTTGCGGCAAAAGAAAATTGTTATCCGTCCAAAAACGATATTATTATTGCAGAGTCTTCTGCCGAGGTTAAACTGCAATCACTTCTTAATGTTACTTGTCAAAGGATTTTGGAGTCACAAATAAATGTTCTTTCAAAATTTTCAAGTGAAGAAATTCAGAGTTTAATCTTGACTTCGAAATGGGGATTTGATGGCAGTAATGGCCAAGCTAAATATAAACAGAAAATGAAAGACACAGAAGTCACTGACGCTAACATGTTCTTGACTTCTCTTGTGCCTTTGCAACTTTCAAGCGTTGACAAAGTGATCTGGACAAATCCGAGTCCCAACTCCATTAGGTATTGCCGTCTTATTCGCTTTCAATACAGCAAAGAAACCGAGGAATTAATAAAGGGCAATTAAAAAAGAATATATCGACAATCAGATCAAAATTCTTCAAAATGTTATTGTTTCATTGCCAGGAATTGAGATACCCTTGTCTGTAAAACACGATCTAAAATTGACTATGGTAGACGGCAAGGTATGCAATTTTCTAACGGATACGAAAAGAACGCAACGATGTTTTATCTGTGGTGCTTTACCAAAAGAGATGAGCGATATTTTTAAGGTTGTGAAGAGATCAGTCAATGTACTTAATCAATCGTAGAAAGCGTACTCAAATTTGGATTGTTGCCACTTCACGCGTACATTCGCGTTTTCGAATACCTTATATATGTATCGTCTCGATATACAAAAGTGAGCTGTCGTAGACCCCATCCATAAAAAAATCATTGCTAATAAAAAAAAAGATAATCCAGGATACGTTTTGAAAAAAGATGGGTCTTTTGGTAGGTTTCGTGAAACAAAGTGGTGGTAACACAAACGATGGCAATACCGCGCGACGATTTTTCAACGATCCTGTTCTTTCTGCCAACATTACAGGATTAAAAATTGAAGTCATCCAGCAGTTCCGTTTAATTCTACTAATCATTTCTACGCGACATGACATTAACATCAGTACTTTTAGAGATTTATGCATGGAAACTGCTCGTCTTGTTACTGATACTTATGGCTGGTATTACATGCCAGCATCCGTCCACAAATTACTTATTCACGGGGCTCAAATAATTTCCAATTCTGAGCTGCCCATAGGATTGCTGTCGGAAGAAGCTCAAGAAGCCCGAAATAAAGATTACAAGTACTACAGAGAACATCATACAAGAAAGTCCTTCAGGATCGACACAATGAAGATCTCTTGCACATCCTTCTGGTTTCGTCTGATCCAATTATAAGCTCGAAGCGTAAAAACCTTATGTTATGCAAAGAAATTCCTGCGGAAATATTCCTGTTCCTTTTGATCAAAGAAAAAGAAGTAAAAACTTAAAATTATACTACTTTTTAATTATTTTTTGCAGTCTTAATTAATAATATACAATTATATAAGAAATAATAATAATATTTATTTTGGAGTCGATTACGATCTGTCGACAAGTTCGTTTGTTTTTCCTTCCCCGTAATGAGTGTCAATTAAGTAAGGAAGGATTCATAAAATCAATTATTGGTCCGATAAGATTCATTAGATGGCTAGTCAGATGTAATACGCAAAGATCTAACATCAATACAAATAATGGAAACAAGCACACAGTTATTGGCAACGAAGAATAATAACTACAAAAATTGTATTAGTTAGTTCTTGTATTTGTATAGACTTTTTGACTCTACACGATAGAATATGTTAAAAAAAAACTGCATTGTAATATTATTAACTTATTTGAATTTTGACTGCGCAAGACAATTTGATTATGTAACGAATTTTTGTTAATGTTAGGATATTTATTATTATTGCGGCTGATCAAGGCCTAGTGAGGCCGAAACTAGTTCCGCATTATAATAATGTACATGCTTACTCTTACTTGTACAGTGAGAATACACATGTGATTTATAATAACCTAAATATTGTTCGTCTTTGGCCCGATTTGATGTTAGTGTTTATTAGTTACGAGCGAAAAAAGTATAATATTTATTTTTATGTAAAAATACAATTACAGGAAACAATAATAATAATAATAATAATAATAGTAATCTTTATTTTTATGTCATACATACTCTAGATATAAAAAAAAAATTAAGAATCAATAGATAAATCTAGATTCTAGAGGATTAGATAATTAGTTAGATTAGATAGATAGATAATATATTCGAAAATTGAAACAAACAAAAACAGCGACCTCGCAAATCCCTCTAAATCAAATTTAAAGAATATTTAGAAATTTTTTATGAATTATTTCGCCATATTGGATCCACCATTTTATTCTTTTGAAATTTTATTTTTAAATTCGAAGTCAGCAACTCCAAAAATCTTTATATATCAACTTTTATGCGTATCGGTAAAGTCTTTGATGTTTTGCCCAGTTTTTCGGGATTTTCGATCACTGTGCGTCGTGCTGAGAGTCGAAAAGATTTCCACGCATCGATAACTTCAAAATATTTTTTTCAAAAACTAGGCAAAACACACCTTTTAAATTTTTTTTAAGTTGTAGAAAAACAAAGTATATACAAATTATTTTTCCAGATTTTTTGATTCTCTCACTGATTGTTTAAAAAATGGTTAAAGAGTTTATTGTTAAATAAACATTAAAGAAAAAATTTTTTGCAATATTCATATTTTTCTCGTAAACTAGAACATTTTCCGCAAAAATTAAAAAAAAAAGAATTGAGCTAGCGTTATTAGCAACAGAGTTATGAATTTTTAAACAGAATGTTAATTAAAGTTTTAATTGCTTATATCTCGATTATATTTGCAATTAAAAAATCCTTTGGCACAAAATTTTATCTCCCAAAGTACTACAAATGTGCAAAATTTTAAAAATTTCTGAGAGATGACTAATCCGCTTCACGCGGAATAGTCCCATGTGTATTTCATAGCAAAGTTCACTTGACGTCTGTTGTGTGGAAAGTAAATGCTTGGGCGGGGAAGGGGCATCTCCCCTCCTCAAGCACCCCTTCTCTGACTTTCCTAACCCAACCCAACCCCAAATTTTGTTCTGGGATCACAACTGAAATATATTACTGAAACTCACACGGCCTTTGTTAGACCGTGTTATGAGAGAGAGCATCCTAAGAGGTATCTTTATTCTTCTTTAAGCTAACTGAGCACGCGTAAACAAGAGTGGGAATAGTATAGTTCTGTGAAAAGTATATTCGTGCTAATATCTATATACTTGAGATTAGAGACCCTATAGTATAACAGAGATGCGCCAACAGTTACATGATCGTAATATTTTGCTAATTGATTACAGTTTTTCGCACGTGATTTCCCAAGAAAAACAGGGAATCATTTTGACGTCATGATGACTCCTTTTTTTCCTTGGGTTAAATTCATGTAGCCATGTAATACGACTACTGTCAACATCGACTCTTGTGAAAAGTGGTTAGTAAGTCATCCTTTAATGTTTTTGAATATTTATATATTTTATTATTTCGTGCTTTGCACTGAATGCATACTTTGTGTATAGAATTTACATCCACGATGCCAACCTGTTGCACTGCATATCACTGTAACAATAATAGCAACAAAGGTTATGCAGTCTTTAATTTCCATCGAATGCAGATTTTTGCAGGAAATGGGTAGTCGCTTTAGGTAAAAGTTCCGATTGGCAACCTACAGTTTCGCAACGAATTTGTGAGGTAAGTAATTGAAATTAATCTTCGTTAATGCATTTTCAGATGTAAAGGAAATAAAACTTTTGACAGTTAGTACACTGACGGAAATAGAAATCCTAACCCGAAGAATGAGTTATGCTAAGTGAATAAAAATTACATAGAATTTGTTCACATAAGTTATTATATTGATACTAGTTACAAGGTGATAACTCACCTTGTAATTGTTATCAATGTAATTGTTGAGGCGGGTTCTCGCATTCCCGCGTACCGTTAGGGGCTTCTCGGGACCTTCACTCGCGCCTCTCGCGACCGAACCTTTCCGAGCACGCTTCCCCGCAAGCAAACTACTGTCTGAAGAATCACGCGTTCATTGTAAGATATATAATAAAGTTTTTTTTTGTATCTACGCGGAAGAGTCTTATTATACGTCGATCTATCCATATTTCCCTTAAAAGGAAAACCTCGATATTCGAATCATGCTCTAAAGTTATAACAGTAATAACTCGTGTGAATAAATATTCTATTAATTTTCATTCACCCATAATTCATTCTGGGTGTTAGGATTTCCATTTTCGTCAGTGTATTGTTAATTAATACATTATACAGTATTTGAGATAAATCCTATTTGATGAATTTATTTTAATCCTATTTTTTAGTTTTGTAATATTTTCCTATATTTTAGGTACATTTTGATCAAAAAGACATAACGTTTATCGTTAAACGGAAGCAAGTATGTATAAATGTCGTACCACGTTACTTCTGTACGTCTCCATGTCCGTATACGCCCGCCGATCACTGCCGATTGTTAAAGAGTCGCCGATTTCTACAAATCAATTACGGACAGAATCAAATATAAATAAAACTCAAAATGAATTAGACGGATAGTAACCCTCAACTGACACATTGGGTGTTGTACACCTGGGCATTTTTACAAAAATGCTTGGCATTCATAACCCTGGTGAAAGTTTCGGATAGGAATTTAAATAATATCAACTTTTCCTTTATAAACCGTTCCGAAATCTGTGTCCGTTCTAAACCGAATCAAATTTGTAACCCTTTTCAATCCGTGCATCAACTCCAAGTTCTATCCGAATGAATCCGACATCAATCCGAAACAGTCATTCAGTCTTTTTTAATCCAGGAGTCCAATCCGAATAAACCCGAAACTAATCCTGATAATCTTGTCAATCCTTCTCAATCCGTGAGTCCAATTTCCTGAGCCGTTCTCGAGTTTTAATCGAAATGAACGATCCGGTAACAATAAAAAAAAACTTTCTAACTATACTTCTTTCTATCTTTCTTGTTTTCCTCTTTTTTTCTATCCGCTTGAATCCATTTTTGTCCGAAATCTGTATCTGAATCTTTCCGACACTTTCACCAGGGAAATTGTTCGCTCCTTCTCTTCCGAATATTTCGAATATATTCAACTTCTTGATTTTCGCACCTCTTCTTTTTGACCTTCTGGCGTATCTATTAAAAAAAATTGTTCAAATTCTATGCATTAGATACCGAAATATACGCAATTGAAAATGGTCGGGTGACGTACACCCATGTGTGGCAAAATATCGAATCCAATACAGTGGGTCAGCTGAGGATTAATCTTAATGAATCTGATATGAATTCAAGACAAGCTATAATGTCTAAGGTAGAAGCTCTATCAATAGAAAATAAAAATCTAAAGTTGAAATTAAACATGTGTAATTCAAACTAGTAAAATAAATACTCAAAATGCTAAAGTAAAAAGAAGTTACTGCGGATAATAGAGCTTTAAAAAAACAACTTGAAAGACTCACACAACAGATTACTAATTCATCAGCCAATAAATTAATATACAAATCAAGAGTACGTAAATATTCTGATGAATCCATTATAAAAGGGCTAAATCTTTGGACTGCATGTGGTACAACCAGATACAATCGTGTTCGACAAACACTTCGCGTTGAGCTTCCATCGACAAGGACACTTCAGACAAAAATTAAGAATATTTCATTTAATTCAGGAATACAAATTTAAAAAATAATCAATATAGAGCTGTCATCATAATCATTACTAGAATTTAAGGCTCCTGACGCCTCAGCCGAGAACTCTGCGTTGACGGTAGCGACATTCCGTCGCGGAGAAAATTAGAACTAAGAAGCGTGAAACGTGACAGATTGACGATGAGATGTTGTCGTGCATGTCATTTTGTTATTATGTGTTTTATTGTGAAAATGTGACATGTGACTTGTCTCGTATTTAGCAAATTCATAAAAATGGACCGTAAATAAAATTTCTTTGAATTTTATACATAAAAGCACATTTTTCACTCCTTTCCATAGTTATCCGTGTGTTTTCCTGTCTAAATAGGCTTTACTTTACGTGCTTTTTACGATTATTTACTGACTCTTAGGCGGAAAAAGGATAGTCTTTACCCATTTTTACAAGTGTTTTAAAGCCATCTGATTAGTCCGTTTTATCCAAATTGTCTTTATTTACAAATGGCACATCGGACAAAATTGCATGCTATTTCATGCTTATGATGTCACGACTTCAACATGGCGAGTAGACAGGAGCCTTAAAATAAAAAAAAACTGTTTATTCATAACTGAAGTTACAGCAGAAACCCCACAAAAAATATTTGTATGTGTATCTCAAAAATGGTATCAATTGTGTGTGTTTAATATTGTTAACAAAATTTTATATTTTTGTTATGACTTTGGGACAAAGTTTTGAATTTTGATATATAAATAATAAAATATAGACACAATATGTAATAGAAAAATATTTATTTATTTATTTTACACAATTCGTTAAAAAAAAATTGCACGTTTTTTTAAATATCTATCACGTCAAAAATATTTTATTTATTGTTAATGTATATAATTATCAGTCTTGCAACATAGAATAACGTTAACGTTTTACAAAATCAACTAAAAAAATAATGTAAAATTTTGGTAATATCAGATCTGTGAAGAACAATATATCCATATAAAAATTGCATTGCTTTTTTGAATATTATCGCTTTAAAAATGTTTACTTATTGTTAGGCATATAACTAACAGCTTTATATAGAATTTAGTTAACTATATAGAATTTAGTTAACAATATAAAATAAAATTTAAAAAATATTAATTTTGAAAGAATATATCTATTTAAAAAAAAAAAATTGCGCTTTACTTTAAAACTATCTGTGGCGTGGGTTACAGGATTCAGCAAGTAATCTTGAGTCCATGTTCTTATTAGCAAAAGCAGTATTCCTATTACTTTCTTGACAAGGTGATATCTGAAGCATGCTAAGAAATTTTGAAATTAATATTTGTTTTTGGTCGTGACATATAGATAATGGAAATGGAGATAATTCTTTTATTAAATGACATTCCAAAATACTTTTTAGTGACTCTCCTAAATCTTTAAATACATTCTGAGAAGCCATTAGAATTAAATCTGCGCCATGAAGAATCTGATATACTTCATCAGATACTCGCACTAATACATCTTGTATAAATTCACATACAAGTAAAAGCTTTGGGATGATCTACATGTCCCCGGTATAATAAACTATTGTAGCATACTTTACATTTTATGTTTGACTGCAACTTATGGACAACATATCCATACATTTTGTACAAAATTTTTTCTTCTTCTAAGGATAAGGATGGACAATCTTGCAATTTTGGTAATTTAACAGTAATTTCAGTATTTTTTTTATCTGGATTTCCAAATCTCTGTATTATACTGATCAATGTAGGACTGATGTCATTATGGTCATAACTAGAACTAGAAATACGCTTCTCCAGATACACTCAAATTTTTAAGGCGATACTTGAAATCTCTTGCTGTGGGATTAGAACAACCTGCTCGGATTTGAGAGAATATATTTTCAATTGAATCTTGAATTAGATTACCGAGGTATACAAAAAATTTCTCTTGTAGAAGGTAATTTTGAACTTCTAGTATACAATCACAGCACATTATTAAATGAGACTGAGTTACTTCCAACCATTTCCAAAGTCTGCATATTGAAATATATTTCTTATTAGTTAGATGATTTTAATGGAAGTTGTATAAGCATCCATGTTATGCAAACTGAGAGCAAAATGTCTATCTCTAGACGTTACAATTTTAAACCAATGTCGTAAAATCAACACAAACCTAGCTGTTGTTTCCATAATTGGATCTTGATCTAGTTGCCTAAATCGGAAGAAAGCACCTGCTATCTATTCATTTAATACTGAAGTTGCAGTAGAAACTTTTATTTTGTTAAAATGGTTTGCCCTAATATTCTTCCTTTTCAGTTTTGGTGCAAAGTTTAATCCTGTTATAATCGGTAATTACAATTCGCATAGCAACACGAAATCAAGCGCGATTTCGTGGCTATGCATACTCGTATCGAATTTCGAATTTCCGATGCGCAAAACGAAAAACGCGGATAGTCTTTCGAACTTCCTGTTCGAAAGGCTATCACAACGTCAACAAACGCTGCGTCGCTGCCCGCGATAGTGGGATCTGCAACTATGCAGAAAAATATGATTGGTCGAGCCTTACTGACAAATTTGTCAATAAAAGGAACGACCAACGCGGAAAGCGGCGGAGAGTTAATTAAGCAGCTGACTGGAACGTTACGTGCCGTGCGTGAGTACATGTCGAGCCGTAACGTAAGCCGGTGATAACGCGCCGAGACCAAGATACCGAGTGGTCCGACGAGTGCGAAGCAGCATCTATATTGTACAGCACGTGCAGAAGCAATACATTCATACTGTATAACCAGGGGCAATACGAATAAACACACATATTAACGTTGGATATCATAAGTGTCAACCATCTCTATCATCGTCCACAAGGCCTTCCCTCGAGTTCCAACTCCTTGGGCGACACACGATCCCATAAAATAATATATTTTGGTAACGTGCCTTCCGGGGCACAACAATCCCATTTCAGATTGCTGTTGATTAAGCCATTTAATTAAATTCATATCTATTGTTTCTGTTGATAAACCATATTCACGAACAAACTCTAAAGGAAGAGTAATAATCCCAATCTTTATAAGCATTTCTTTTAGATTTTCAAACACATGAACTACATCAGGTAAAGCAAATAACTTTTCCTTTATATTATAAGGATGTTGAATGCTGTATTGAATATCATCTTTTCGACAACTGAAGCCTAACTGATTTAAAATACCTTTCCCATATCACAAACTATTACAAATATTCGGAGGCCAGAAATTTCACATTTTTCTAAAAGAGTTATCCTATATTTGAATCGCTACCTGGATCATACTTTAGGCTCTACAGACATTTCGTCAAAGACAAGGCAACAAAGTTTATTTTTCTCTTCCATAGTATTAATTCGCCCATTTTCAAAACACGAAAAAATTTCTTCCAAGATTCTTGGATTGAATGGAATATTCTTAATTTTTGTTTGAAGTTTCCTTCTCGATGGAAGCTCAACGCGAAGTGTTTTTCGAAACGATTGTATCTGGTTGTACCACATGCAGTCCAAAGATTTAGCCCTTTTATAATGGATTCATCAGAATATTTACGTACTCTTGATTTGTATATTAATTTATTGGCTGATGAATTAGTAATCTGTTGTGTGAGTCTTTCAAGTTGTTTTTTTAAAGCTCTATTATCCGCAGTAACTTCTTTTTACTTTAGCATTTTGAGTATTTATTTTACTAGTTTGAATTACAAGTATTTCATTTAATTTCAACTTTAGATTTTCATTTTCTGTTCATAGAGCTTCTATTTTAGACAAAGCGCTTGAATTGATAACTTTTCAATAAGGGATACAATCTTACCATTTCCAAATATAATTAAACGATTATCATCAATTGTCCTGTGTCCAAATCTATTTTTATAACTTTCTAACATTTTTAAGTACCAGTTTTTACCTTCTATATTACAATTTGTCTTAGAAAAAGTATCAATGTATTTCAGTGTTTGAAATCTTAAGGCGATGCTGAACTGGCGGTGGAACTCACTCAACGTCGGAACTGTAGATTTCTCTTCGACGTAAGTCTAGCGACTATGGACTGCGCGCGGGGCAAAGAGTAAGGGGAATAGGCTAGTGCTCTTTGTCAAACGCACTCATCTGTCCTTGTTTTTCGACTTTAGCGCCATCTATTGCAAGATCTCTCCACTACCACGAATGCAGTTTCTGCTCTTTCCAATACACGTGAAAATTATATAAACAATTTTCATACATTTATATCTTTTATACTAAAGCTTCTAGGATCATTCTGCAAGCGCCGTATTGTTCTTTCATTTAATTCACATCCCGCTAGCTACTTATTTCATATACACAATGTCTAAAACTTTTATATGGGGCACATGTTGTCACGAGTCGGCTGCAGAAGCCGATAATTAAACTATAATTTTTTAATCAACTTTCGTTTCCCGTATTAAATTATAATTTCCGGCGAATGTTTTTGTCACTACTTTCTGGAAAAGGATTTTGAGATCTATAAAGCCAATTAAGAGATCGGCCTATTTAAAAATAATCGCGTATAGAGACCAGTCCAGCATCGCCTTAAGTATGAATTGATTTTTAGCATTATGAACATTGGTTTCATACAACTTAAAAGTTAACACAGATATTAATTCTCAAATTCAACGTAACTCTTAAATTGAGTAATAATACAACTTTAGGGTAACACTCAAGTTGAGGATTACACTAAAGTTAAGTGTTCGAAATGACACCGAATTGAGTGTTATTTTGAGTGTCATTTTCAGTGTTTTCTTTAAGTGTAAACACTCAAGTTGACGGTTACACTTAAGTTGGGTGTTCGAAATGACACTGAATTGAGTGTTATTTTGAGTGTTTTTTAAGTGTACCCTGCTGAAAAAGTCCAATTAAATCCATTTAATATCGTACTAATTTCAATAAAATTCTATAGGTTTCATGATATATTATTGGTTTAGCTAGAATAATCAAATAAAAAGCTATTAGATTTTATTAGATTTAATCAAACAACCAGAACAAATTGGGATTAATATATTATAATAAGAAATTTTTGACCAGATTTTATCATTTCTTATCGTTTTGAATAGGATGTGATTTCTTTAGGTTTTTATATTTTCGAATAATAACCTATAAGTTTCAGTACATTTTAATAGGAATAAATAATGTCAATATAATATAATGGGAATTTAAAATGATTTCCAATTGACTGTTCTAGGAAATCCTACATTATTCAAATGGTGCGAACAGGAACAGTCTAATGGGATTAACTGGAAATTCATAGTAACCGGATCTATAAATTCTTGAATGTTTTAACAGAAGTCGTTGTCTACTGATTATTATAAGAAATCTCCGACTGGAGTCCTAAATGTTTATTAAGATTCTAATGGAAACTTGTCTTTATTGGAATTAAATTAGAATTACTAAAAATAAAATCCTATATTTTTTAAATGGTGCGAACAGGAAGTGTTTAATGGAATTTATTGGAAATTCATAGTAATCTGTTAGTAACAATTGTTATAAACAAATTATTAAAAAATAACAATTGGAAATAAGACCGGAATGTAAAAAAACACGTTGCAAAAATCAATTTTGCAACTAATTTGTTTATACAATTATAACAACTATAACAATTAAGAAAGCATTATATTATGTTTCTTTAGTAATTTTTCCCGTAGAATCGATTGGCGCAATCAGTTTTTCTCTATAGTTAATTTTTAATAATTTGTTCATAACAATTGTTAGAAACAAATTATTACAAAATAACAATTGGAAATAAGACCAGAATGTAAAAAACACGTTGCAAAAATCAATTTTGCAACTAATTTGTTTATAACAATTATAACAATTAAGAAAGCATCATGTATGTATGTTTCTTTAGTAATTTTTCCCGTAGATTTTTAACAATTTGTTTATAACAATTAATTGCAAAATTAACTTTTGCAACGTGCTCTTTTTACATCAATAATGTTTTTTCATGCCCCGATACTATTTCCAATTGTTATTTTTTGACTATCTTTACTGGTCTGGCTATGGGCAGGAATAGTTTTAATTATTTATATAGTTTATATTAAAAATATCTAAGGCTAAATAACCAAAGAGTTAGTGAGAGTTCGCGCGGTACTCAAGATGTAAGTTTCTTCCTGTTCAAATCAGTTTTACTTCAAATATAACTTTTTATTAATGATGTACCATTAGCTTCAGTGTTAGTGTGTTAGGTTATTGTTCCGAGGATTTTAGGTTCGAACCCCGCCAGCGCCGATGCGTTTTTCAAAGTTGTAAAATAATGCGTAATTGTAATTAGTGAATTAAGAATCTTGTATGTGAAACAGTGAATACAGATTAAGCTATAAGAATAAAT
>QKQZ01021221.1:0-33752 GCA_003595255.1 Solenopsis fugax
GCATCGCGCGCGCGGCTGGTGTGGATGCATTTCCGTTTCGTAATATATCCAGGCCACTTTGTACTATTATTACCCCGGTCGGCTCTAACACGCCGCGCCGGGGGCGCGCCCGTCATAAGCCGATCGTTAAGTCAATTACGATGACGCGTCGATTGCGAAACCGCGGGCTGTTTTTACCTCGGAAGGGAGTCTGGGAGTTCGTTAATACGAGAGTTCTCGCGTCGTGAGTGCCTCGTAAATAGCGGAGCTGTGTTTTACGATTTGACATTTTTTTTTATGTTCGACAGGTGCTAAAGATTGGACGTAAGATTAAAAACTAAGCAACACGCGCAATATCATAATAATTCTACAATTTAATCCGATGGATATTTAAATTGGGATTTTTTAATTCAGGTTATAATAAATGAATTTAAATTCTACTTTAACAAGTGTTTAACTCGGAAGGTATTAATAATGCCTCAAATTCTGTGACAAATTCGTTCGTCTCGCCATAAGTAGGAATAATAATAATAATTTTGCAATAAATCTCGGAATAAATCGATAAGTCATCCTCAATGTAATTTTATCTTAATCTTTTTGAAATTAGGTTAATTCGATTCAAGTCTTTCACGATGATTAATTTTAGCTCTTTTTTTTTTTAAACAACTCCATCTCCTCATCGGCGCTAAAAAATGACACGTTACCGAATAAATGGTTACGTTATACCGTTAAATATGCAAAGATAAATAAATATGCAGTATATGTATATTTCATGTATGTTGCACTTACAGTTTATTATAAACGTTTCTAACAATTTCCATCGATTATATTTTCGCAACAGAGTGAACGGTCTTATCCTTTATTTTATTTCCACAGGAGTTTATTTTCTTCGATAAAATTTTAATTTAAATCAGAAAATTAGACACTGAAAAAAAAAGACTGGTTATAACTATCAAATGTATAATGAAATAGTATCAATTAAATATTTGGTCAATATAACAAAAAATAATTTTACTTTTTTAAATATTTAGTAACTTATACCAAATTTGATAGTACTTACTAAACATTTAGTAAAATAAAATTATTTTTGGTTATATTGACAAAATATTTAATTGATACTATTTCACTATACATTTGGTAGTTATAACCAGACTTTTTTTTCAATGTAGTTAGGTTGCGCGGGGATGCAAAATATTTAGGGTAAGAAGGCGTCCGACGGAATGTTCCGCGATGCATACGTGTCGATTTTGTACGCGTCCAAGAATGTGTCATCGCGCGGCTTGATGTTATGGATGATGTTATGGATTGCCCTTTATATCACAATCAACAGCGGCTACGCGTACGGATATAGAGACCGGGCGCAGAGACGACGACGTGCCGTTTCTCAACGTTCATTCTCCTCGTGCCGTTACACAAGAGGGGGCCCGTTATGCGGAGAGAGAAAGTGCGGCCGATGATATTGTACTCGCCGGGAACACAGTTATGTCTAAATAAAGATATAACGACGATACCCGGCTGTGGAACCGGACCGCGGAAAAGTGAACCTCTTCTTCTGTTCCCTTTAACAGTTTACATTTCTACCTATGGGAACGAAAGGGCCTTTTGACGAAGCTTTAAGAATATGTACGGACAGGCAGCACAACCTTCTTATTTAATTTTGAACAATCTTCTTTTCGTTTTAATAATATATATTAAAATTATATCATGTTGACACGGTTGTCCAAATTAATATAGAATTACTTTAGAATTTTCTCACAAATACAGAAATTGTGAAAAAATACATGGACTGATAAAAAATATATAAATAAAAAAAGAATTTAATGAAAAAATTTTTCGTCGTTAAATGTACTTCAAGGAAGATCTTTATCAAAAATCAAATGTGAACTTCTGTACGGTATTAATTACAAGTATGATGTATAAACGTGTGGGCGATGATCTTTAATGATATATTTACAGGTACATAAATAATTTTTTACTGTCTTCGTTTATCTGAATCAAATAATTCGATCAGGAGAGGAAATTGTCGACGTAAACGTCCCAGTGACCGGACATGTATCTATATATCCGAATACTTACACAAAAACTTATTATTATTAATCTCAAAGGCATTTTTGTTATAATATTAAAATTTAATTGTAATCTTTAAATATTTAAGACTATAATGTCCGGTCACTGGAATGTTTACCTTAATCTTCAAACACGCGGTCCTACTGCAAAATCGCACGGTGGTCTCAAAAGCGCAACCAGCTCCGAAGCTTTACATTCGTTCGGCACATAACGGACTTCTCCCGCGATAGACAACAGAAGCGAGAACACAGCGCGGAAAGGGAGAGGAAGCGGCTAGGAAAGAAGGCGGGAGCGGAGAGGAGGCTCCCCGGGAGAGAGAAAGTGTCATCCCGCTGAAAGGAGCTAGACCGCGGTCGTGCCTCTCTCTAAACAGCGCGCCGTGTGCACGCACGGTATGCGCGCGTGTAGAGGCGGCGCCAAATGTTTTCGAAACCGTAAGACGCACGCCGCGAGCTCTCGGCGGTTCACTGACCGAGTTATGACGTCACCGCGAGAGATACGACCTCCCCTCGACTCCCCGCGGCCCGCTGTTGCCCGCTAACGGTCGCGGCTAGACGAACGCGACGGACGGTTCGTTGCGAGAGCGCGTGTATCGTTATGCGTGTGACACGCGCGTGCCGCGTAGGTACGCGCGCGCGAGTGGGCGCCATGCACGTGATCCTACCATCTCTGTTTTTTTTTTCCTTTATTCATTTATTTTGCTTGATGGTTTCTAAGGCCCTGCGCACAATAGAGGAATATTAAATATTAGGAATAGGAATTAAAATTTTAGAATCAATTTTCTTAATGAATATTAAACGTAACGCCAAATGGATAAGACTAAAACGTAAGACATAAATGTGTCGTGCAAAATATAACATAAATTATTATTTAACATTGGACTCTGTGCACAATAAAGGAATATTAGATATTAGGAATAGGAATTAAAATTTTTGAATCAGTTTCCTCGATGAACACTATAGATAAATAATAAGTTATGAGGCTTGTTCGCGTCGCATATTCCAACGTACTCCTACTTACTCCAACGCGCTCTAATACGTTTGAATTAATGTTGTGATTGGTGATGAAAGTGATCCAAGTGCCTTCTGGTCTACATTAAAGCATGTGACGCGAATCTATGTTGTGTTTCGTATAACACATTTATATGTCTTATATCTTATTAATACGAGTATGTATTGTTACATTCATTGAAGAAACCGATTCTAACGGTTTAATTTTTATTCCTAATATCTAATATTCCTCCATTGTGCCCAAGTATAATACATCATGCTGTAAACAATTTTTGCAACGTTTTAGCGTTTGAAAGCAACTTCATCCTAGAGTACTAAAAAAACAGCGATATCTGTCTGTATTTATGTATGTATTCAAATTTTTCAACTGAAAGTTTTGCCTCGGCGAAACGTAGAGTAAGACTGATCCGAATATTCATCCGCGATTGATTGAATTTAAATTATTTAGACACTCGCTCTTAATGCGCAGCTGCGCGATAACCAGTAACAAAATTCTCGTTTTTAATTCTTAAAGTACCATCATACCGTCTCTCGATTCCGATCTTTTTTTTTCATTAATTTAAAGTGGCTCAAGAAATCTCTAAAATGTCATAAACATACTTTCAAGTTTCTAGGATGAATGTGTGTATTTTGCAATAAAATTAAATGTATAAATATAATCAAGAGGCGCGATCGCGCCTCGCGCCAAGTGAAAGCTTTAGCGAGATTTAATTACCTTGAAATTTCGAAAAACTTTTATGGATAAAAATCAATCAGAATACCCATGATGGTACTTTAAGGTGTAAAATTAAACTGTATGCAATCTTTTTCATTATTAAACATTCTTTGGCATGTGAATATATTCATTCATTGTTATGTGCCGTTAAAGTTTGAATTTACGAAATAATTTTTTCTGAGACGAATATCTTACCGAGAAATATGGAATTAATATATATTTTTTGTCTATCTTCTATTTTAAGACGTTAATTATTCTTATAATTCAATATTTTATAATCATAATTGTCTCGAGATTTCTCTTAATTGTATATTACTTTATCATAACTGTTTCAGTTATTTCAGAAAAGTTACCGAAAAATTATGTATCACAGAGAAAACGATTTCTTTGGACTTAATAAATTTTATTGTCTCCAAACAAATTTATTTGGAATAGTCTAAACAAACCAGTATTTGAATCAATAAGTAAAACTAATAATAGTATTGTTTTCGTCAAATAATAGATGTGGTTTAAATGAAACAACAATTTTATTCAAGCAAATAATGCTTCGTGTAAGCATATGTGGTTTCAATGAAACAACATTCAATCACATAAATAGGAATATTAATTTCAATGAAATCTTTTTCTCTGTGCATTACATAATTATTACAATTTCTCACAATTTTCATTGCTGTCGATAAAAGTTTCGATGAGTACACGCACGCGGAAAGTGAGAACACTCTCAACATCATGTATAAAAATAAAAAAATAAAAAATAGTGGACATAAAAAAAGTGTGAATATCAAACGTTTCCAAGCTTAGAAACAGCCCTTCGGTTCACCTTGTTACGAGACTCTCTGTCTCTCGATTCGCAACGACTCGCGACGCGCAGGTGCACGCGCGCGTGTGCGTCCCGGCATGTTTATTCGATTAGAGCGGCTAAAGCGACAAAGCGCGTATCTGTCCGCGTCCGTTTTCCGCCCAGACCTCTTAAATCCCCCAAGTGCAACGGGGCGCATTGGCTCCTAGCCCGCATTTGCATTCCCCGCGATCTTTGCGTACAGGGTGTCCTCCTAATTCCCGCTTGCTCAGGCGCGTGGGCCGTGATGAATATCGAGTGAAAGGCGAGGCAGCGCGGCCGCCTTGGCACGCCCGGTGTCGGATTTTCGTGGAAAACGAGGAAATGATACGCTTGATTCTGCGTTTTGTTCTCTTATTTCGGGATACGGGTACAGAAATGCATCCACAGCAACTGTTTCGTTTTCATCGTCGCGCTCGCTCTTTTCTTTTTTTCGTTGCTTATTTCATTGCGCGAGCATACACGTACAAGCTAGTCTTCAAGATGTATGTACGTACACCTCCTCTAAGTTTTGTATACAAATAAATTGTCTTCATCCTCGCGTCACAATCAGTTTTGCATCGGCATGCCATTGACGATTTTGGTTCCATCATTTATCTCATCATTTATTTATGTATATACAAAAGTTAGCGGAGCGCACGGTAATAACTTATATTCTGAATCATTCTGCATGCATAATCAAATATTTTATTAAATATGCAAGGTACATGATGTATTCACAATACTTGTTACTATCATTATTTAACCAATTATCATTAAAAGCAAAAATAATGCTAAAATATTTCACAAATGCGATAATACATGATGCAACACCTCGTTTAAATTTAAAAGTAGCACACTTCGCTCTTGCAAGTTACTTTTGCAAAGAAAGAATTGACTTTTCAACTTATTTTAAATCAGTATAATATACCGGAGCTTATCTTTAAAAAAAATTAATAATTATAAATCATAAAATCAAATGACTGTGCATCTCCTGTTCAGAATTGGATTATAGCTCTTTGCTCCATTCCCGTTCTTTATTCTATCGTGTAATATTATCATTGAACTTACCTCAAGTGTCTGTCGTAAGGTGAGATCGGGGAAAAAAATATCCTGCTGTTGTACGTAGCAGATTCTTCTGCGCCACCGTTTGGTGAGCCTCTCGCGATTCAACCAGATCTCACCGCCGTCCACGCCGACGCGGCCGGACAAACAGTTCAGCAGTGTTGTTTTACCACAGCCTGCGTAACAAATATGTCAGACAAAAATTTAGCGCCTTCGTACGCTGTCGTGTAAACTCATTATATATTTCAGTGAATATATCTTTCGCACATCGTGTGTCGCATTAGGTATCCCTTACGCGCGCGAAAATCATTTCGCAAACCCGTATAAGTTAACGGACGCGGGGTAGTAGTTAATTTGAGAACCTACAATTTTGCACTAATCTATCTTCATTCAGCGAGAAAGGGTAATTTCGCGTACGTGTAGAGTAACATTTTGAAATTTCTAAAATATCATCTAAATCTTCGGAAAGCTCTCAGCTCTTTGACTCTTCAAGCTGCTTAAACTGTTAAATTTTCGATCATTCGATCATTAACATTCCTTGTGTTTGTAAAGTCAATAAATTCTCAGGCGCGATCTTCAAATACTTCGAACTCGCTGCTTCGATCCAGGTCGATGGAACAGCGAATTTATAAAAATATCTCTAGATGCTCGAAGTGAGATAAATTGTAGAATTGTTATGTGTAAAACAAACGGTATACGTTGCACGATTTTATGATATTTGAATGAAGAGTTGTGATTGTTACGATATTATAAATGAAATCTAAAGATAATTTTGTTACACCGCCAAAATGATTATGTGGGACGCTCAAGTTGATTGTCGAAACTTTTTGTAGCATTGCTCATCACACTTTAATGTCCTCTATAATTATTTTGATGGTCCAACAAAATAATTTTCAAAGTTGTGTCTATCTAAATTTTTTACATACTTCAAAATCGTGCACTCAGACAGCTTTTTCCATAATAAAACACCATTGGAAATCGCGATTCTGTCTTTAATCATGTCATAAAGAATTAGAAACTACGACACTAGAACTTAACGTTGAAATAATTGGGATTGGTGAACTTCTGCGTGTGGCGCGAGATGCGTTGGAAACGATCGCGAACGGACTTTCTCGCCGTGCAGTGATAAATATTCCAACACGAAACTGCCGGGCTAGTGTTGTATATTTCGCCGTCGCGCGCTTAAAAGCGGTTAAAGATAGAAACGCAGACTTAATTCCGCGCGACATCCACGCAACACCGTGCGATTAAGATTCGCAAGAAATAAATGTGAAACATGAAAGAGTGTTCGAGAAGCCACGTAATTACGACAGGTCATCGGAGGGATGGGTCGTGACGAAAAAGTAGAGTCATTATAGAAACGTAATGGTACAGAATAAACGCGAAGCTGCGCGTTTTTTGTCATTAGCATTTTAACCGATGCGATATATACGCGACATTATGCGATTATTTTAGAAAATGTTTTAAATTCATCGTCAGAATTTAACAAACGTTTCTACTGTTGTTAATTTTCACATTATATTTTTACTCGACAAAACAAGAATTTAATTAAAATGAAAAAAATAGGCTCTGAAGTAATTATATTAATCATTTGTGAAAAATGAATCATTTGTGACAAATCAAAAATTGATTCAATTGTATCGCATGCGACAATATTTAATCACATTGTATAATTTCAATAAACTTAGTTTTCCTTTAAAAATCGCATGTGGCAATTTCACTTCATGGTGAAAATAAAAATTTATTGCATTTGTCAAATAAGCTAATATTAAAAATAAAATTCTAAATTAAATATTTCATTGCGTTTTATGTGCTTTGAGATATATATCATTGTTATCGAATACATGAATTGATATTGCACGTGTTACAAGAGCTGATGCACGCGCAAAAGACCGACCGATAGTTTCGTACCTGAAGGGCCCATAACGGCCAATAATTCGCCTGGCTTGACGACTCCCGAAACATCTCGAAGGAGCACTCGCTTCTCCTTGACCACCTGCAATCCTCGGAAGATTAGCTGCACCGGACGAGAATCCAGCGGGCACACCAACTGCAGCGCTGAGCTTTCCACTCTGCAAGCATTAAGATATCGCAAATATTAAAAATATTTTCAGAAAAGACGTGCCTCTTGATCTTTTCATTATATTTTCCAACATAAAAATTCTTTTATACGCATATAAGAAAATATACGTAACGTCTAAAAGATCTTTTTTGAAAATAAGATATTAATAATCATGGCTGGTAATATTTTTTACGATAAGTTTTTTGTACTTTTTTAAGATGCATATATTATTATCGTTATTATATAAATTTAATGATCAAATTAATTTAGATTTTATTTCGAGCTTTAGTACGATTCCGTTTTAAGTCCGACAATCATATCGACACGCAGTTTATAGAGAGAATTGAAAAATATATTTAATAATTAATACGAAAATATTATTATGCATCAAGATTCACACTTCGACCGTGAAATAAAACTTCCTCTTATTTCTTAAGATATTATTTTGTCTTAATCCTTAAGATATCATGTGCAAAAGGTATCTTCTTGATTCCATTATAAGTCTCTCGATTCCGATCACTTTTTCATCTATTTAAAGTGATTCAAAAAAGTCTCTAAAAATTCATGAACATACTTTTCTAAAACAAATGTCTGTATTTCATTTCGGAAAAAAATAAAATTTAATTTAATTTACTTGTCTTCGAAATTTCGAGAAACTTCCATGAATAAAAATTGGTCGGACATGGAATACTTATGATGATATCTTAAGAGTTAATATAGGAGACACTGCGCAAAGATTTACACCGCAGAAGCCAGAAAAAATAGAAAAAGTAAAGGTAACTTGTTCGCAACTCCTCTATTATGTATATATCTTTATGTTATATTGGTATTGTGTTGTGATTTCAGTTTTTTAATATTAACGAAACCATCGTGAGTTGAATCGATTTGTCAATATTGTGAGTAGTGCAGCGATGTATTACAACCTACATGTATAAAATGATTACTCTCTCTGTAGAGAGAAAAGGCTTTCTGGTTATTTTACGATATATAAATGTAGAGAAAGAGTAAAGGATGGAATATAAAAAAATACAAGTGCTTAGCTCTTGTATTTTTTATTCAACTTGACTCAGAGTGGCTATTCCATCACTCAAAAAATGGTCTTGCAAGTACAGTTACAATTTTTTGGCAGAAAAGAATTATCTAAGGTAGATAAATGGTAAATAAGGTAGATAAAAAAATTAACAAATATTGTGATAACGCATGTTTGGTACTTGACCAATTTAAATAACAGAAACAAAATTTATATCTGAACTGTTTATGAAATTTAGAAAGAAAATTGTCCTGTGGCGCCTATTCATGTTAAGGCCAATCATACTGTTACAAAATTTGACTGTATAATGAGGCCTAAATTTTCTAGAAAGATTGCTAAAATATTGCTGCTATAAATTATGTGACAAACAATATTTTAGCAGATACAAAAAATAGCGATAAATTTTTGTTGTGATTCCTAGAAATCTATCTACATCAGCAAAACATTTTTTTGAGTGAATTCTTTTTGATATACGACAAAAATGCAAAGATTTCTAAAAATCTTTTTGTCAAATATAAGAAAATAAATATTTGGTTCTTTTTTTAATTTTTCTTATAGTAGCAGATAGTATAAAATTTTTATTGATGTAATTTATCTTAAATGTAATAAGTAATACTTATAAATAAAGTTTTCGATAGGTATTATACCGGAGTTATCTTAAAACTACAATTCGGATAGGAATTAAAAGGTTTACAACGACCTTTGAAATGTAATTTTTAAAGTGACAGTTGTAAAATTTCAAATTACAAGCAGTTCGGTCGTTGGCGTGCCAATTTCGTTCGAAGTCTTTTCGCGTAGTCGCGATAAACCATTAGCGTAGATTCCGCGAGCGAAACTGCGGAATTATCGCCGGCGCTAAACGTGCTAATTGCGTTCTCGAGATCTAGATTGCCGTACCAACGCGCGACGTTGATATAAAAGAAGAGAAGCGTTGATTCTATGTCGAGATACTTTTATCGGGGATACGGCGCTAGCGAGATTAAACCGAATTTAATGTTTGTCAGACACTCACGAATATCCCATAAAAATTCACTTTAGCGCGAATTGTCGGGTAGGCGAATTTCGACGGTCCGTGTCGTGGAATCTGCGCGTGAAGTCGTTAAAGCGAGGTGACGTAGGTCCTAGGCAGGCGTCCGCACTCGACGTGGACGCGTGGAGCAAGCTTCATAATAACAATGACGTCTCCTGGGAGTTATTTCGCGACGGCAATTAAGTCTGGCGTACGCCGAGAAATGGCGTTTCGCAATGCCGGAGAGACTCGCGTGCGATGCTGGAAAATCTTTCTCTTTTCACCTGTCGACTGACCTCTTTCATATCCCAAGAATGTTTCTCAATTTATTTGAAAATTTCCTCACGTTCTTCACAAAATGCGACAGTTCATTAATTAATACTTATTTACATTTGGTAACAATAATATTTTTGACATTCCGATGTACTATATTTGTGATACACCTTGTTTATCGCTTTCTGAAATCTTGTATTTCTCTTATGTGATTATAAGCAGAAGCTATATCTAATCCTTATTATAACCAGCAATTGAGATTGGAACAAGATTGTAAACAGAGAATATAAAAAATAAAGATGTTCTTACAAATAAAAAAATTTCATTCCAGATGCACATTATGGATCTTTTGGTAAATATTTTCAATCCGATATCGTTTTTCAGATAATCGTTTTATAATAGGATAACTATTCTATACTAAGATAATTGTTGTCTTATTGAATATTGATATATGTGATTATATGTGAAACGATAGAAAAATTTGCGACTATTTAAGGATGAATAAAAAGTTTATATTCTTTATGTGAAATATGTGATGTGATATGTGTATATGCTTTCTCATAAAAAGCTCATACAATATGCTTTTTTAATATTTGTCGAAATGCGCAGAAAGCCAATTTTGTTCGATTTATAATAACTAAAAAATAAACAATATTATAATCAGAAACGCACGGAATTGCAAATTGCTACATCGATATCCTAATGAAAATTTGCATCCGCCACATTTTCTTTAATTATTGATTATTTCATCATTATATAATATCTATTTTATATTCTTCAATATTTTAATTTTTAAAGTTTTTGAATGTGTATTTACTGATGTTTCTGCTTACTACATGTCGTTAGATAGTTTGAATGCGTTATTGGTATTTTGTCGTTTACATTTATTGTGTCTGTACCTCTATCATTTATATTTATTGAATCTGTCTTTTGAACGTCCATATCATTTTCCATATTATGTTCACTTATATTGTATATTATATTTATTAAGTAAACGTTTTCTAATTCTTTCAAATAATTTTGATAAGTTTAAGAGTCCTAATAATTACGCCTTACATTAGATTTTTTAAAATGTAATGTTCCAAAACGTGTACAATTACATGTATAATTACAATTAATGTCACATTTTCAGTGTGTCTGTTTTGTAGCACGGAACATTTGATACTAAACCGCTTCAATAAATATTTCTGAAACAACTTATAACTTAGAAGGTCGAAGAAAGAAACATAGTTAGAGTCTTTATTGGAATAAATATAAATAAGTAAAATGTGTTTAAATTTCCTAACTACATACAAATCGTATAGTTTCACTGTTTATTATTTGGTTACTAATTTTAACGCCTATAATTTAAAAAAGTAAAGTCTATAGAAAAGTAAAGTATATAGAAAAAATTATCAGTTTAAAATTAAGGTATGTAAGTTTAAAAAGAATGAATGGCCAGCTAAATGCAAATTCGAAAATTTTTTAATTTGAATGACAATTGTAATTTCTTATGGTTTTTGTTTCAACTTCCATTTTCAAATGTACATAATATTATTATACATTTAATTCATATTACAATTTGCAACATTAAAAAATGCTTTATGCATAACTTTTTTATTATAAAAAAAATTTATCATTCTGGATGTTACAATAAATACAAATATTAAAAATTCATAAAATATCTCTGAATTAGATAAAATCGAATTTTCATTGTTAATTTGTATAAATTATAATATCTAGTCGACAGGAAAGAAGAATAAATAAATTGTTGCAAGAATACATGCAATTTATCGAGGATTTATAGACGTGTGTGAATAGAATCATAAAAAAAACCTCACATATACATTATATATGTGTGCTTTTTTTTATATTTGCCGAAACGCGCAGAAAGTCAATTTTGTTCGATTTATAATAACTCGAAAATAAACAGTATTATAATCAGCAATGCGAAATTGCAGGAAAATAATCCTCGAAGCCACATGAAAGTTGCATTGGAACGTAATGGCACTTCAATATTTCACATATATGTACGAAATATCGAGCGCTTTCGCGAAATTGCATTATTCTGCATCTGTGATTAAAATGTTATTATATAGTACCAGTGATTTTTTTATTGTTCATGCTCCAGAGATAGTGGTAACGAACTCGAGATAAGGCACTTGCGTAAAGCGCGACACACACTCGCTCGATGGCGATACGAGCGACATGCGCGACAAACGTCCACCGCGAAAAACCCATCGCGGTACGGGGGGTACGTCATCCGTGACCGCACGATGACGGCGCGCCGGGGAAATCGGGAAGAAACTAAGCCAAGAACGCGCTCGAATCCGCGGAGCACGCGAAAAAAGCGAGGGTCGTTGAACAACGGGCTTCAGATAATAAATTCCCAGCGTGGCGGTGTCACGTCATCCCGGGTTCGTTGAACCTGCCCGTTCGTTGCATGTCGGTATCCAGAGGGAGGAATGAGCAGGGAGGAGGGAAAGGGAGAGGGTGAGATGAGGAAGAGCGAGAGATAGAGGGAAAGAGACGTTCATTGTTTATTCAAAATTCAGCATATCTTTTCAGGAAGCTACTTTCGGTTACAAAACATCTCCATGTACAATAGCTATTGAAGAAAGTTTTCATTTATTACTTACAGAGGATGTAAAATATATGAAAAGTTTTTTTTATTTTTCAAATTAATAAATTATTCACAAAAATTGTTTTCCTTAAGATCATTATTTTAGGAATTTTTCATTTATTATATTGAATCTTTAGTAAAAAAAATAATAAGAGTTATTATAGAACATATTTCAAAAATTATTATCGCTCCTATTATTTTAAATTCTATGTCCAATTTGAGATTAATTTTTCCATAATAAAAAAGTCGGTACTTTTACTTAAACACCCTTCATGCTGCTATAATTTTTAATCAATAAATATAGCAATTTAGGTTACGTATTTCTTTGACGTAACAATTTTTGCAGAGGATATTTAATATTCACATACATTTGCCGCTGTTCCTATCTTTAACATAGAAAAATTTTACGATAATAATAACAGTACTTAAATGAGCACCTTCAGCTCTTCTCATTTTTCAGGCATTTCAGCCTGTGACAGTATGACGACGTTTAACATTCAGTATAAAAAGACACAGAGAGGGAAGCGATGAAAGCGAGAGAGAAATGAAAAAGAGATAAAAAACGGGGAGAAAAGAAGCTCTCGAGACTGTAAAATGACGGGAAGAGAAACGAGGATTTCATTGGTTTGAATAATATTTATCGCATTTTTGTCGGAGTCACCGTCGACTTACCGTCGACTTACCGTCGTAAAAATACACAATTCTTTCAGCAGATACACTGCTACTAACAAACTCGATTATACTTGCTAAATATTTAGAAAAGTAAAATTATTTTTTTGTTATATTAACCAACTATTTAATTGGCATTATTTCACTCAATTGACATTTAGCTATTATCAAACTCTCTTTCCAACGCATAAACGTGATACGATTCGGTAAGAAGAAAAGAGACATAATTATCCCTCAGATCATCAAAAGTACCGACGCTCTCTACACTGAAAAAAAGTCTGGTTATAACTATCAAATGTATAGTGAAATAGTATCAATTAAATATTTTGTCAATATAACCAAAAATAATTTTATTTTTCTAAATGTTTAGTAAGTATTATCAAATCTGGTATAAGTTACTAAATATTTAGAAAAGTAAAATTATTTTTGGTTACATTGACCAAATATTTAATTGATACTATTTCACTATACATTTGGTAGTTAAAACCAACCTTTTTTTTTCAGTGCAGTTCAGTTGACCCGAATTGAGGATGTACAATGATTTTATATATAAAGCCAACTCGTTATTTCGCATCTGAGGGGGTTGCCGCGAAGCGTGACCGTTCAATCACGCGTGAATGATTGCGCGAATTAATTTCACCACCTCGCCGCACCAGGGCCCCTGGTTAATTCTAGATTTCGTATACGCGCGGCGACGTCCTTTTAACCGCCGCGCCATGACGGGCGGGTCCCGCCCGTCGCTTTCATTTTCAGACATTTTTATATCTGCTCCCGCTCCACCCGGGTGTCAAGTCGGGGTCGCGCGGGGTTAAGTCTCGTTGAAGGAAGTTACGAACGCACGCCAAATTAATCCTACGCGGGTTCGTCGACCCGGTCGCACGTCGCGCCGGCTTTTTTCGCGCTATCGCGCGCCTTTTCCGCTTTCGCACGCGCGAAATGACGCACGCCCGTCGCGTTTATTACGAGAACACTTGACGCGACCGTCGACGTCTCTTTGATGATTAACTTCGAAAGCGTATTACGTGAAGCAACTTACAAAGGCGTATCCCTCTTCCGTGCAAAGAGACATTGATCCGATCCGAAACAATGAAATAAACGAGATTTTATCTTGAACAAAAAATTTATTGTGCTAAAAGTTATAAGCACGTTGCGATTACGTGTTTAGGCTCTTCGAATAAGCACACTCTAAATCTGAATCAGTGAATAATTCTAATATCAGTCCCAAGTATGCCACTGATAATCGGTGATTATCTGAACTGAAAAATCAATCAATTTATTGTGAATTAATATTTATTAATGATTATTGTGTATTTATTAGTATTTATGAGTGTATTTATTAATACTGATTAATAAGAACTTTTCAATGATTACCAGTAATTTTTCGTTGACTTTTAAGTTGAGATAATCACTGATTTATCGGTTCCAAGTATGACACTGGTAATTCAATGATTAGTCACTGATTCAGATTTAGAGAGCTCATCTCTTATTCGAGTCTTCGTTCTTACAAAATAACCAAATAATATTTACAAAGCACTTTCATAGATTCTTTCATGATTTATGATAATCTTTTCATATTTCCCACAATTTGAGCTTTTGTTAGTGCGATTTTAAATTCTATGTTATTCGGAACTCGTAAAAGAACAGGAAGGAGCAGTTACGAAACTATTTCCCCATCGTTTGCTTTATTCCATTGTATTCTTTTTGTCATTTTCGTGGTTCATTGCTTCAATGTCAAGTCGAGGGCTCCCGGGTTAAGTCTTGGCGACAAAAGTTGAATTCACCAAATTAACCCTGCCTGAGTTCGTTGAACCGATGCGGAGATACATGCGTAATTAATAACATCTCGCGCGATCTCCTTGTGACTAAGACGTACCCTCGCAGAAATGATGAATATGCAATTGGCATTTACGGTGATGCAAATGATTTTCGAAACTGTTGGATAACGATAAACAGAGAATCCCGGTTTTACAAGAACTTCTAACACTTTCGTTGAGAAACCTCGCTGTTGAGAGACTTCAACAATGTCAGAACTTCATGAATTTTTGACGTATAAATATCTGTATCTATCCCAATTATTTTCGCCCAGAGGGCAAGGGAGTTGTGATAAGAAAACGTTGAAACGCCAACGATAATGCGCGAATGTTTAGTGCCTAATATTTTATCCGATATCTTGGTACGCCGAGGCAAGAATTAAATATCAAATTATAGTTTTAAACGAACAGAGTTTAAAATTTCGTTAAAATTCCTATACAGTCAATCCTCCGTCAGTTTTGCCAACGGTACAAAATATCTCTTTTCATTTCACACGTAATACGGCAGGTAATCTCCGAGATATCTTCCTTTCGCTTAACGGATTATCCTCAAGATAGCCGCGCTTTACCGTGAGCTTCATCCCGAAATCTCAATTAAATGTCGGGACTGACTTGACTTTAAATCGGCTCATCGTGCGAGTCCTGGAAAAAACCAGCATGGAAGAAAGTTCATCAACTCGATAACGAACTGTGTCACAATGTGGTGTAAATCAGATCGAAGAAAGTCGTAACTTCAATTAATTAACCCCGGCGACACGGCAGTGACTCGTTCGCAGGGTTCGTTGAACCCCGGGCGAGCGATCGAGCTCGTTGAAGGGCACTTGGACTACTCACCTGATATGGTCCGCTAGACAAACCAGCGAGCCGATTGACGCGTACGAAAGTTTGGAAATTAATCCAGGCTATTATAGCTATCGCAAACGGAGAATAGACAAGGTTGCTTGATCACGGTTTGGACGTGATCAATCGACGATCGTCCCACCAACCAGAGCTAAGATTATCCTTGAAGGATAATCCGTCGCGAAGAGGAATATCTCGTTCCTAACGGAGCATCGCGGCTGTGTCCCGAGAGATACTTCAGCCTTTATGGGATCGCGACATTGATAATATTTTTAAGACGAGGAAATATACTTTTGCGACGCGCGCGCGAGTAGAAAATGACGCAAGCTTCGAGCTGGGAGCCGCCTCCTTCTTTTATGTGAAAAGCGTCTAAAGACCGCGCACGGCGAGCTATCTCTGCGGCTATCTCGGCCGGAAAGTGGGACGGCATGGTATGTCCAGCTCTTCTCACGAAGGTTTTATCACCTCGCTATCGCCCATAGTCTGCAATAACCGCCGTAGTAGAAAGTATGGGTGTCTATAGTGGTCATAGCTCGGCAGCTCTCACGATCAGATAACGCACGATTGTATGCAGATCCGCGTGTATATGGTCCATCGTACACTTTGCGATTTTTACGTCTCGTTTTACCTCTATTCGCTATTCCTCGCGGAAATGGCGCGCGCGCGCGCGCGCGCGTGTACGCGCGAAAACTTTTGCAACAAAACTTTTACCTCGCGCGACTGGACGCGTGACATCCCATGATCGAGGATATTGCACACTGCTCCCTCGGAAACTTTCTTAAGTTTGAAGAGTTATAACACAGATCCTTTTGTTTATTTATTACATCATACAGCACGAAAAGTTTTTAGAAACACTTGTTTTTAGAAATACTTGTTGTAAAATAAATTCAACATTCCTCTATGTTATATACACTGAGAGAAATCGTTTGGTGAGATCAACCAAAGTTTAGTTAAATAAGGATCAAATAAATTTTGTAGTTACTGGTACCAAAAACAGTTACATTTAACGAAACTTTTTATAATTAGTTGTATGAAAATAATTGTTTGGTTAAGGCTATAAATTGTTTGGTCAAAACAACTATATATTTAGTAATTATAACTGTAAAATTTATTTGATCACTATTTAACTAAACTTTGGTTGATTTCACCAAACATTTCTTTCAGTATATATAGTATTATATAGTTTGATTTTAATGTCGGGAAAAATTGAACGCGAATTACTGTTTTTAAATCGAGAAACTCGATACGTGTCACAAACCAGAATTTGAATCCTGTCGTTCGCGAATCCATTTTTGTAGTTACGTACGAAAATATTCAATTTCCAGTTGCGGCGTGTCGTGTTACTGGCGAGCTTGACAAACAAAGTTCAAAGGGAGGCGGTCAGTTTATTTTGAATGTTTTAAGCAACCGTGTTTTCAGGTAAAAAGAGTGAATCTTGATAAAATTTGGTCGACATACACACGTCTGTTTTGATCTTTCATCTCTCTCTTTTTTTTATCGTTCGGCTTTATAGCGTTTCCAACTCGGCGTTTTATGGCTGCAACGAAATTTTATTTGAACGAAGCAAACAATTTTTCTCGTTTTCGACGCGTTAACCGAGTTTGACTGAACGTCCAGATCGAATGAGTTGCATGTGTATGCACTGTGAGTATACCGGGAGGCAGCCTCGTTTTCGTTTAGTCGCGCGAAACGAAACGAAACGGGTTCTCTGCGGTGCTGCTCGTTGTCTGCGAGATTCTCTGTAAGACAGTTCGTTGGCAGCGAAGAAATTCTGTGCGATCAGGATAGCTAAATTATGAAGAAAAGTTTCGCGCTCCACATTGCGAAGATTCCTTTCCTCCATCGTGATAATAATTTTTTACGAAAAAGAAAAGAATTGGTTGCAATTTCAGTGCATTAATTTAAAAACTATGAATTTGATAAGCGATTTATATTCTACACACGCTGATTAATTCACTGAATCTTCTCATGATTCTTCAAGTCTTACATATAAACTTCTATTAAAACAGCTACATTAAAAAAAATAAGAAATTCAACTTATTTATTTTACCAAGGATCACAAGGTTATATAATTCATTATTTATAGTGCAAATATGCGTTTACTCTCAAAGTCAGGATTCCACACTGAGAAAAAAATTTATTTGCAAAGAAATAATTTATTAAATGTAAATAAATATTTGTTTAGTATAAGAAACATTAATTTAATTTAACTATCTTTTTTTTATTGAATAAATATCTATGTACCATAAGTAAATATTTCATTGCAAGTATTCAAACAAATATTTATTAAAATGTAGTAATTTTTTTTCTCAGTGCAGGATTTGAGGATTAAAATTCAGAGCCTCAAGAATCGCGGTTCATAGTCCGAGAGAGAGAAAGAGAGAGAGAGAGAGAGAGAAGTTGAGGGTTGTATAAATATCTCTACGAGTGCACGCGCTTAAATGTGAACGCAAAGTCGCGCACTCGTATCGCAATTCGGACTGGACGCTACCGAGATCCGCGGCAAAACGAATTTTTCTCGCGCGACTCGACCGAATAACGATCGCTGGCGCAAACATTGCCGCAATGACGCGCAACAGTGGACAACGGTGCAACGCGCACCGAGGCGCGACGCCGGTGCGTATCGCGGTTCGTGCCCGCGGCACGGCTACGTGCCGAGCATGAAGGAGAGTAAACGCAATAACTGTATCTCTGGTCCAGGGGGTCACTGTTCCACGGCTGCACACACGCCCGACCGTACCTCTCGCAGTTCTTACGCGGTTTCCACTGGCGTGCAGAGGCGGCTCTAAAACCGGCGGTGCCCCGAGCGAGAAAGAATCCCGCATTTGCGTGCAATTGCATCTGTACGTTATGCATATGCGTACCGTTTATGTTTACGCGAACACCTTACGTCCTCTCACCCGCGCAAGATTTTATTAGAACATATCTGCATGTATGCGAAATAACACGAGCATTAAAAAGATCATAACAAAATAACAATAATAATGTTATTTAATTCAAGGAATTGGTTCAAATTTAATTCTTCAATATTTAATGATATTTAATTTTATAAATAATCATTTTTTATTCAAGTTTGATACTGATATGTAATCAACATATTTTAATTGCTCGATATTAAATAATTAAAGTAATTTAAATATGTAATTTATACATATAGACACATATAATTTAAAACTTTGTATGATATATAATGTTATCTAAACCTGAACATTGAAGACATACACGCAGTTTATTCGTTACCAATAAATAAAAATCATCAATCTGAAATTTCGAGACATGAAAGTTGTTCGCATGTACAGAGCTCATGATGAATTTTACGTTAATATTACGTCATTTTTGCAAAATCTTTTTGACGTGTTAACATTAACATTAAATACTCGTTATTTAATGAATATATGACGTCAGTGATCAATTAAGACTGGGAAAAAGACGTCAAAATGACGATTGTGTGCTACCTGGGATGACATCACTGTTACGAAAACATAAACATGCCTAGGAAAACACGAGTAGAAAAGTTGACCGAGCGCTCCAATATCTAATTCACGTTCTAATTCGATAAAAACCTGTCGACCATTTACCGTCTGCGAGGAAAAAAAAAGGGATATAACTGGCGGTATCCGTACGCGATTGCAACGCTACGCCCAACGAATCGAAATGTCAAACCGTCGCGGTAGCTTGATTTCGTTTCGTTTGGTAAGCGGATTAAATATTCCTCGCGAGAAACGACGATGACGCACCACCGAACACCGTAAGCGCTGCCTACAGTGCGCCCACGCTCCTCAAACCCACATATTTATGTGAAAAAAGTCGATTTCCCGGTAGATCAACGGCGACCACTTTGGCGCAGGTAGCTGTTGCAGAGATCAAATATCCTGCATTTCAAACAGGTATCGGAGTTTAACGAAATATCCTGTCAACTAATGTCTCTCGCTCTTTTTTTTTTCTTCTCCTTTTTCTCTCCCTAATAAATATCGATTTCTGTTTTTCGATAGCCAATAAAATTACTGGAGCAGATGAAGCGAAAATGATTGATAATCGTACTGGTAATAATGTCACTTCGATAGTGATGAGCGCAGCGATACTGTATTATCTCGAATTATCATTTTGGAATAAAGTATAGGAAAGTGTATAGAAGAGAAAGTTTATGAGAAAAGGCATCCGCGGGGAAGGAATGAAAGGAAAATTGTTTTACGTGTAAAACATTGTACCGCGGTCGAATAGATCGGTTCATCGATTAAATTTAATCGTTATTGCTACAGTCATCGGGGGCAAGTCGTTGGACTCCTTTAGCGGTTTCCAATATCTGTATCTCTCATAAAATAAGTCGCGTTTAAAACGCTGCGAGGAAAACGTTACATGATCCTTTTTTTTTTTTTGTTAAAATACGATTAAACAGCGAGATTAAAACTATGCAGACCTCTCCTCGACACGCCGCAGATAGGGGAAAAGTTTTCTTTCCCAATATTCCTCCAGAAATTAAAGATTCACCGGATATTACACCGCTCGCAGAGATACCCGGCGCTCTCCGGCAATTATCTAAAATTTATCAAACCGTCGGCGGACACGCGATCGATCCGGAAGAAGCTGTCTACTGGAGTTCCGGGAGGTCATATCGTTTCCGGTTGACGAGGTCGTTAGAAGTGCATCTGCCAGAAACTAATTGTAGATCGAAGAGAGTGTGTACTCGTGAGGAAGAAAAAGAAAAAAAGGAGAGAGAAAGAGAGAGGGAGCGAGCGGGAGACAAGAGAAGACGAAGAGAAAGAATTGTCGGAGTACTCGCAACGAGAGGGAAGACAAAAGAGAAGTCTGGGTGGAGAGGAGGGAGCGAAAGAGCCCCGGAGGAGTCGTCGCCGTCGTCGCAAGGAGAGAGCGAGAAGAAAAAAAGGAGGAGAATGAGGATGATGCGGAGGAAGGAGAGAGATAGCGCGCGTTGCCAAGAATATCCAAGGGCCGATGACCTGTGACACAGTCGTATATATACTTAATATGATCGCTCAACGTCTAACTTGTGCATAGATATACCGGTGTTGCGTGCGTACATATTTATACGTTTGCGTGGACGTGTGCGTGCGCGTTGCGTATGCAAAATCGCGAGCTATCGTTCGGCAATTAATCGTCTCCTCGCAACTGTTGTGCGTATTTTTACGTGTGCGTGCGTCCGTATAAAAGATATAATTGTTGTTATTCGACTTCCAAGGTATTTAAAAACATTGTGAAATTATCGGGATGCATATTTAAAAAGACACATATTTAAGGCATTTATTACATATGTCTTGAAATAACTTCAGATATTTGCTTAAGAATAATGATTTCTTTTTGCCAGATTTTAAGCTACGAGATTTTTAAACACAGAGATAAAATGTTTCGATTATTATTTGGATATGAAATAAAATGACATATCAGAAAGTACAATTACAAATATAAAATATGCAATTATATTTTTATTTTTAAATGCGATCTGAAAACAATCGTTTTTCTTTTTTTAAAAAAATTTAATACACGTGAGTTTTCGCTGTTCTGTGCATATATTTATAAAAAAAAATATTTTTCGTGTTACAAGTTGCAATAAAAAATATAATGCAGAGATGGATGAAAATAATACGTATTGGAGAAGAAGCCATTCCAATTTTACGACTATTATTGCGATATTGATTGCGGGACAGGAACTTTTCGTAATATTTATATGTTTACATAAAAGTCATATGACATGTATTTACATTTTACATTTAGAGACTTTTTAACGGTATATCCCAATAATGTTTCATATTACGAGATCGCAACAGGAAAACTCGTATATAGATACTGCAAAAGATACTGCGGAATTATTAATCCTAGATACACTTGGAGGTCTTGCAATCCCAAACACGCAATGTAAGAAGTAAAATGCTTCTTGGAAAAGTTTAAATCTTAAAAGACACTTTCATGTTGTTTGAAAAATGGCCTAGAGCGATATTTTCTTTACGTAGCACTTCTTCCCTTCGCTAAAACGAAACGCTCCGTTCTCCCAATACATTCTTAATAAAAATGCAACAGGGAGGAGGAAAATATAAGAAGTTTACGATTATCGTTCGTTTTCAATACGTTCGCCCCCGCTAATTCCCCCCTTAAATACAGGTTGCAAAACCCCTCGCGTAGGTATCTTGCGCTTTTGTTACATTCTGCGGAGTTGCGTGCATGACATTCGCGAGCAGCGCGATCGCTTCTCGGCCGAAGATTCAATTAGCCATTGTGTGCGGCGAGTATCGTCGAGTCAGCTCGACAGATCGTTGTCGGCGTCTCGGCGTCGGCGTCGTGCGTGTTCGCGCGGAGAGTCATCGCGCGGGTCGTCGCACGGAAAGTCGATCGGTCTCCTCGGCGGGGGACGGTTTCACCGCACGGTGAAAAATTCTCCTTCTCTCTTTCTCTCCCTCTTTATCCGACACGAAATCTCTCTCTCTCTCTCTGTCTCTCCTCTCGAGTTCCCCTTTCGAGGCGACCTAACCGCGTTCGTCCGCCCGTGCACGGTCCTCTCCAGCCGCCGCCGTTCCTCCTGCGATCCTTCTGGAAGCGGGATTGTTGAGTGAGCAGCCGCCTCCTCTCCTGCACGGCCGCCGTAAATCGTGCGCACGTGAAGTACTAAAAGATCCTCGTAACGGTATTTAACCCCTAACCGTAATTTACGGCGCCACAACGGCGCTCGATCATTTTCGGTGGCTCTGCTTTTTCTTTCTCTTCGTGCATCCGTCAGCCGCGCGCGTCGGGGACTCGTTCGACCTTAATTAAATGCACTTAAGCCCGAAGCGCTTTACGTGTCACGCTTCGGGAAACCGATTTCATTGGAACAGCGGCGGACACAATTGTGATGAAGTGCCATCGGCAAAGTGTAACAATCGAGATATATCTCGACGTCTGGAAAGATAAATATTGACCCGGAAAATCTTTGGCGCTTGCAAGCCGGCTGAGCCGATCATTCAACTGTTAAGAAATCATACGCGCGCAAATAAAGAGCATAAAATAAACGTAGTCTGGTTCTTACTTATTTCACTGAAAACGCTTCTAATATTGCTCCACTGCTCACAATAATACATAATCAACGTATTACATAATCAAAATAGAATAGAATAGAATCATTATGTATTTATGCGCTTTGAGACCATGTCTCTTCAAGCGCTGAGCATAATGCACAATTAATTATAACAATTAATTCTATTTTATGCATACATAAATTTGTAAATGAGATAAAAAAAAATATATATATAATAATACACGGAAGGAACGTGATTTTGCTACAGTATCTAAAAATTTAATCGGATACAGATCTGAAAATATTTTTATTGGACCATCAAAATAATTATGAAGGATGTTCAAGCATGAAGACCAATGCTGCAAAAAGTTTTGACATTCTGGCAATCAGCTTGAGCGTTCTACATAATTGTTTTGATGGTCCAACAAAATCATTTTCAGATCTACATCTAGCTAAATTTTTAGACGCTTCAGCAAGACCGCGTACAAAAATAACTCGAAATCACATCGAAATTATTTCGAAGTAAATTTTTAACTGAAAAGAATAAAAGTCGTTAATTTTCAATATTTCTTCAAATATCTTCAGTAATAAATAATTGAAAGAAACTGTTAATTGATTAAGGATGTTTTGGCAATGCAATACGAGCTAAAAGTTATCGAAATTTAAAAACTGAAGGCTTCTCTAGGTTTATTCTTTTTTTCTTAATCAACAACAAAAATAATTTTTAAATGATATTTTTCGCAATAAATTCTTTACAGTTTTTTCAGGGGGGATAAGGGGTCTAACATCAAGATACAAGTTAGTATCGCTAATTATTAAATTATTTCTAATTTAATAAATGTGATATTACCTGTTCATGTTCAACTTATAGCTGCGTTATGACCGGAAAAGTAATTCGGCGCGTAGTCGGTTGAATTTGAAAAAAAGGTATATAAAAATCACACAAGTAAAATTTATAAAAAGCACTAAGATCCAGCTTGACCATAAAAGGCGTTCTTATTTCAATTTGTACGTATTACATTAACGGTTGAATATCTCCAATTTTTTAATGAGTAAGTAGATCTAAATGAATTTTTACACAAATATTTATTAGAATTTTATTAGTATATGTAAACATTTTAATGTAATGCTGGTAATGCTACTTTCGCATCAAATTTACAAATAAATATAATATGTATAATCTAATATTAGTATGAGTAGTACAAAACGCGATTTTACATAAGAATCAAGAGTAAAGAAAAAATTGAGTGACTTTTCAACCAATAAGTGAATTGTGCTCAAATTTTACACCGGTACTCAAACGTAATACTAGAAATTTTTATATTTTTGGTAATGTTTTGAGAGATAACTCATATACATTCTAAGTCGGACTAATGATGACAACTAATGCAACATCCTTCAAATTCTTTCGATTATTTTAGTTTCTAATTTTTCTCAGTTTGGTTTCTAATATTTATGAGTGAAAGCTGGGCTTGGTGAGACACCTCGCGTACGGCGCAGTGTCTAACTAGAAATTGAATTCGGCTTGCCCAATGCGCTTTCTCGTATAGGGCCGCGCTGAAGCGCGACAGTAAAAGGGAATTCGAAAACGGTACCGTTCCCATTCAGGCCGACGAGACCGACGGACGTTACCCGTGCATACACGTACGCGCGCTCGTACACCGCGTGCATGTATGTAACGCGTCTTGCCGCGAGCGCGCGGTTGTTTTCCAACGTGCCGTTGACCTCGTGCCGCATATGCATACATATACAGGGTGTTTGGTGAATCGTCGCACAAACGGAAATTAGGCGACTCTTCGTCCAAACAGCACAAGTGAGACAGCGCAAATATTTCCTTTTCGTTGCAAACGTCGTCTTAGCGTCTTAGAGCCGGTCTACGATTTGACGTTCGTATCACACTGTCGACACGGAAATTACACGTTTTCTTCGAATCCATAAGAACACTGACAGACTAACGAAGAGTAAGAGAAAGAAGAGAACTCGAGCTTTCGAGTTGCGTAAAACTTGGGCTTTAAAGAGAACTTTGCGAATTAGATCGTCGAACTTGCGCGCAGCTAATGAAATCTCGTTTCTCGAGCGATTTCGTTTCGAGAGAAAAATTTCGATTTGCATCTTAATGTAACTTCAGAACACTTTTTATTATTCAACATCGGAAATTTGCAGGAAAAAGTGATCGTCGTTTTTGAATCCTCAATTCGAAAGGGTCAACGCGAAATTCGCAGAGGCTATCTGAGATTGAACACCGCGCGATACATACACACTCAGAAAAAAATGTAGCATTAGATAGTACAATTGGGAAATTATCTTCTACAAATAATCGTACAAATAGGGATAGGGATAAATTGTAATAAATAAGTCTAAAAAATTGTTCTAAGAAACCTGTCTTAAATCATTTGACAAACTGCTTAAGGCTGTAAAATATTGCAGTATTTATTTTCGAATTTGTTTCACAGAGTTACAGTTTTTGTGTTTGCATGTGACAAAATTGTAGTTAATCTGTGTATTGTCTATTTTCCATTATATTAAAATTTAAAGTTACTTATCTGACAAAATAAAGTCTACAATATTATATTGATTTTTTCCGAGAGATTTTTCTCAGTGCACCCTGTATAAACAACGGTGCGCTTTACTTCCTCGTCGATCGTCGGTGCGTCGATCGAGAAAACCGCGACGAGCGCTATGACACTGCACGCGGCGATCGACCGAGCGTGCGAGCTGATAAAAAGTTCGCAGTGGGCGGCACCGCGCGATATCGCGCTTTTGATTTCACGCCACCGACTTTGCGATTTTCACGTGCCACTTGGAAATATCGTTATCGCGGCATTGCGTGTAGATAACGAATTCGGGTATCTTGCTGAATTTCATAACTGGCCTCGATTTTCGGGAAAAATTGCACTCTTTGTGTCACCGCGTATCAAGCGAATTTTGAAACGAATTTTGAGATAATAAAATCACGTGCGCCTTTTTTAATGATTTAAACAATCATTGTGAATCTTATTATATTTTGAAAATAGAATATTGTTATTATACATATGTGAAATGATGTTCGTGGTTCTCTTAGCTTCGATTGTGGATTATGTCATCATTTTAAATATGATACATGCAAGAGGTGAATATTTTATATACTTACTTATTTCAACATTATTATACGGATCGGTGGTTTTCATGCGAGAACTGTTCTTTAATTTAACTTCTATTGTATTTAAAATGAGAAAGCTTAATTAAATAAAAGATAGACAGAAACTAATTAATAGTACGTCAGAGCTTAATTAATAAATTATTACGAAAATAATGTTCAAAGGAAGAAATAATTTTATATTCATCTACTGCACGTTCAGCGTGGCCGGTCTTCCGTCTTTAATAATCTCGTGCATGAGTTTTATATTAAATAAATACGATTTAGAATTATAATTAGTCACCATCAACGGTGAATGTAATCGATTTTTCATGATGTCATCAAAGCTGATCTTTGTACTGGACGAATAAGATACAAAATTAGGCCAAGACGCTCCGCGGAATATGAATAGGAATGAATAACACTTGGCAAAAGTAACGAGATGGGATTTGTACACACATTTATAGCCATAAAGTGCTGGAATGTGAGACGGAAAGAGAACCGACGAAGAAATTCAGCGGGATCCGCGAGTACTGAGTAATTCCGTTTTAACTTGACGCATTTAATATCAGAAACTGAACGAGAGAATTGAATAAGATGCCGGGATGGATGCTGCTCGTTTACGAAGTGATAAGCCATTAACTAATAGTCTTACGCATAAAGCTATACGAAATGCAAATAATATTCAATCGTCCTCGTCCAGCAATTTCAGGCGAACTTTAGTCCAACGGGATCTTAATTTACTCTAATTACCAAGCACGTCGGAAGTTGGAGACTCGTGGAAACGGATAACAGCGCTTACGTAAATTTCATCAAGGAGACGCAGTTCGCAGCAACGGATCTATCAAAGGTCAGAAATCGATGGACGAAAGTAGATAGCCGTAGTTCCTGTTGTCAGACATCGTGACCCGAATTTCCCCCGCGTGTTTTCCTCTCGTATATATTTCTCTATACTTATCTAGAAATCGAATATTTTTATTAAAGATACCATTCTGCGGAGAAAAGAATGTAGCTGGCCGTCGAGATAGCGCGCGCGGCCGAGTTAAAGACTTCCAACGAGGAGAGTAGTATCGATTAGCACCGGTAGATTATGCATTAGGGAATCGCGGAGAAAATATCCGCGCGCGTGAAAGTCCGTTCCTAATCCCCGATGCGCTCACGGGATGCACTTTTTAAAGAGACGCGCGCGCGCGCGCGCGTCGCGGCTTTCTACCGGTTTCCTTTAAGGCCACGGAGAGGAAATGAAAAGAAAATGCATAAGCGCGCGCGCGCGAATGCGCGCGACGTGAAATATTTTATGGGTGAACAACCAGTCAACGCGGCACCGGACCGCTGTACAATTTCCTTCTTTTCCTCCTTTTTTTTCTTCAGCTTCGTGCTTCTGGATGCGCGTTCACGTAAGCCACGCTTAGTCAGACGCCGGTATTGAATTGGAAATATATGTAAAAACGGAATGTCGTTCGTTTCAAGTGTCAAGAGAGTCGCATATTTTAAAATCGAAGGGAACAAATGGACACAAAAGGGATTTGTTTGGCATCGGGAACGTGTAATCGGCATCGAGATTATTATATTGGTCGACGATATAAAAATATACGTACTGTTATCATTTCTAATAAGAACAAAAACACGGGACACATGGGATTATGTTTTAAGCTTTGTTTATGTAAACTGCTACTTTCTTGAACGCCTTTTACGTGAGCGCAATGTATTAGCATAATTAGCATATTCTCCGGTTTGACAAGTTTAGTTATTAATATCTATTTACGCTTCAACACAACTGAGGTATACTTAATAAATACGGGCTCATCTTTACCAAACGTAAACGTAAATTATACTTATGTCTGGTATATTTCCGACCGTCGTACGAGATCGAGCGGAAATGTTCGTGCGAATTTCTTTTTTTTTTTTTTCTTTCTATTTCGAATAATAAGTATGGGAATCTCGCGTTTTGAATCGGGATGCCATTCGGATCTGCGATAATCCGCATATTAAGAGCAATTTCGTAGCTCGTATGGCACGCAGCGCGTATCGGGCGTTCCGCATAATTGGTATTTCCACAGGTTCGTACCTCGGCGTGTTACACTCGCGTTGCAGCGAGTGGACGCATCTATCTGCGTGCGCGGCGCGTTCACGCCGGTCGGCCGCCTGAAACTAAAACGCGTCATCCAAGAATATACCATACTCGCGGCACGCACGCACGCACGCGAGAGTTCTATCTTCGACGAGGAGTTCAATGACTACTCTGTTTCGAAACTTAATAGCTCGTGTCGGGATGAGGAGAGCGGAAGATCGCTGCGGGTTCGACTTGGCGAAACTGACCCAATTCTTCTCGTTAATCGTCTTGTTAATTCTACGCGACGCGAATTACGGAACGCGCGCGGATTGTCTCGCGATCTCTTAACGATCGGCGCTTAGATTGCTCGCGACAGTGACGTGACTTTCAGATAATGATGTTCAAATGAATAATCACCACGGATATAAGTGGAAACGTAACTTGTGCTTTATTAAGTGACAGTAATTCATGTAAAGGAAAAAAAATAAATAAAAGCTGATAGTAATGAGATGAACACTATGGGCTTTTGTGGCGTAGATTAATGTTAGATTAATATAAATTAATGATATGTAGCCTTGGCTAAAAGTAGTAGGCAGCTACATCTTTTTCACACATTTGTCTGGAATTCTTTTGCCTGTATTATTTCCTACTTATTGATTACCGGCATTATACACAATTTTTTTTGAAACACAAGATAGTTATTTATTAGGAAATAATACAGCTAAAAAATCCAGATAAAAGAAAAAATATAGGTAATCTTTTTGCTAATATTTTTTGCTATAACATATCCTTGTAATATTTCCTCATACAATGTCATTTATTTTAGAAACGCAAATATTGCTTAATAAACAGACGTGTTACAAAACGCTTCATCTCTCGCTAAATTGAAATAAAATATTTAAATCTTTATTTATAAAATAATTTCCAATCCAATGTGCTTTAGATTGTGATGCAAATAAAAAGTAGTTTATTCTTTGCCACAAAAGCAACCGAATTATTTTGATTAATAATGTGAATATATTTTGAATGACACGAGGGATTATTTTACGACATCGTTCCTCACGACCCCTCGGGATTTATCTATTGGATTATTAAACAAAAAAAAGTATATATACGTATATATTACACGTCACCGTCAGAAAGAGTACGCCGTCAGTGAGGAACATCGCGAGCGATACGATCGGCATACTTACGCGCGTTGCGAGATATCGTCTCGCGAGAGATGCGCATAAGAATAGAGTTTCTCGAGTTACCTTTCCCAAAGGATGCAATCAATCGTTAATGAGCTCAGCTAGCCGGAAACCGCACCTGGTTAATCGCGGAATCGCGGATGTCACGCGTTTATCCGCTTCGTCGCGGTGGTTAATTGTGACCGCGGCGTACTGTAAAAAAGAAGAAAAAAAAGAAAGAAAGAAAGAAACTCGTACTTGAAGTTTCACCGTAACAATAAGTTGTAGACCGCGAGGAGCGGCACAGAGACGCGCGTAACAGTTCGCACGGGTCTTTTTTTATCTTTTTTTTTTTTCGCTTATACGCGACTCGCGAGGCCCCGCAGGCCGCGAGAAAATCATTTGGAAGCTAATTCAACGAGAGCACGAAAGAGATAAATTTTTCGTTGACGCGCAGTGCCCCGTTACTTCATCGAATTTTACGATTTCCGCGTAAAATCGGCACGCGGGCAAAGCCGCACGAGGTATTTCGCAAAGCGGATACATTCGGATCGGCGTTTCGATCTACCTCGTATCTCGGCGTATTTACGACGCGTCGTAATGCGCGCACGTGCGTGCGTGTGTGCGTGCGTGTATGTATGCACTCTCTCGTGGCGTACCTGTTATGAATTTTCGCCAGTGCGTGAAACGCGCGCGCCTCTTATCCGCGAGATATATCTCTCCCTCCCCAACTCCCCTTCGATTTGATCGTTCACTAGGTCAGAAAACGCGCGGCTGAACCACGGCCGGGACGTGGTTGTTACGCTCACGAAGTGCTTTCGTATTACGAAAGTGACGGTTAATTATTACGACGCTAACGACGATCGCGAGTATTTATGTAAGCGGTCCTTTATACGAGCCCTCTCCCCCGTCCCCTCCGATCTCCTCGTGCTGTAAACACGGCTCTTCTAAGGCCATGATTAATCTCCTACAAAGACCAGCAGCAGGAAACCGCGCCTTCTTAATCGCGTATGTCCAACTATGCTTGTCTCTCTTTTCTCTTCTCTCTCTCTCTCTCTCTCTTTGCCCTCTTGTCGACGTACATCGCATACTTCGTTGCGGAATATTCCCGGGAATCCACGACCGGCCACGACCGAAGCGAGGAGAGAGAGAGAGGGAGAGTGAGGGGGAGGGGTTAATGATTAATGGGCCGTGATTTAACGCGAGGGCGAACATTTCCAGATAATGTGGCGCGTTCAATAAAGGCTCCCTTGGACGAACAGACGGACGAGCGGATGGACGGACGGACGGACGGATGGACGGACGGATGGCGTGCGAACCGGCGCGGCGAGAGATGGAGAACGCACGAGTGTAATTAAGGAATCGCGAGGAGAGTTAACGTCGCGAGGAGCCGCGCAGCGGAAGTGTCTCGTCGCGAAACCATCCCCGCGCTGATGCAATTAGACGCCGGATGTTTTTACCGGCACAGTCGACGTGTACAATATTGATTGATACCCGCTGACCGGTGCAATTACTCTTTATCTACTGCGACACTATAAAGTTCGTAATATTAGCCTCCGTAACTATATTTACTGATTCAAAAGAAATCAATGCGGTGCCAGTAATCTTTACTCTCTAAATCTGAATTAGTGGATAATCACTGTTCACCAGTGGCATACTTGGGACTGATTAATCAGTGATTATCTTAACATAAAAATCAATGAAAAGTTACTGGTAATCATTCAAAAGTTCTTATTGTTCAGCGTATTAATAAATACACAATAAATTCATTAATTTTTCAGTTCAGACAATCACTGATTACTAGTGGCATACTTGGGACTGATTAATCAGTGATTATCTTAACATAAAAATCAATGAAAGGTTACTGGTAATCATTGAAGAGTTCTTATTGTTCATTGTATTAATAAATACACAATAAATTCATTAATTTTTCAGTTCAGACAATCAGTGATTCCTAAGTGGCATACTTGGGACTGATGATCGGAATTATTCACTGATAATATAATCAGTGATTATCCACTGATTCAGATTTAGAAAGTATGCGAATACGGAGGAATTTTATTCAGGGACGTTTATTCGGGCTTCGGATAATTTCGGTACCACCGGGCCCTTGAGAGTGCGAAAAGGAGACCGGAAAGAGTTGGGATTCGCGAGTCGGGGTATACCGTTACCGGCCGTTGTCGCCGATTTCTACGAAACGCGTTGCATTACGATCGTTATTTCGGCGCAGCAACGTCGCGGAAACATGATCACAGAATATGGGACGATTTTGCCGCGGTCACCCTCCGGTAAACGGAGAGTAATGGAGGACGATCTGTCAGACGCGGAACGACCGTTGGAAGAAGAGTATACGCTCGTAGGCGTCCGCCGATCGCTCGCTTACTGTCCGGCCACCGCACAGGGTAACCATTGTCCGATCGCCCCTAACGCATACTTTACGTTAAGCCGTCCCGACATACGGAGGCGTGCACACGCGGGACTCCTTTGAATCTGCACGCATCCGCGTTTATTTTCCGTCGTTACCGTCGTTCCACGCGGCCTCCAGGGCTTCGTCGGAGCCGCCGTGGAAGTTTGTTGCCGTTGTACCGTTTAATCTCGAATTATCACATCTACTTTTCCACACACTCTCTAAATTGGAATCGGTGTATTATTCACTGAAAGACAGTGAATAGTCTGTTTTCAGTGATATGCTTATAGCTATTTCATTCAGACAATAGACTGATTCGGTCAGTAAGAGTACCCTCTTCTTAATCAGAATCACTGAAAAATAGTGAATAGTTATTGATGACCGCAGTTATAAGCATAGCGCTGCAAATCAGTAAAATTTCACTGATTCACATTTAGAGAGCACACCGAGAGAAATCGTTTGGTAGAATAGTGATCAAATAAATTGTATAGTTACTGGTACCAAAAATTTAGTTACATTTAACAAAACTTTTGTGATTTGTTGTATGAAAATAATTATTTGGTTAAGGCTACAAATTGTTTGGTCAAAACAACTATATATTTAGTAACTATCACTAAATTCATTTGATCACTATTCAACCAAACTTTGGTTGATTTTACCAAACTTTTCTCTCAGTGCAAAGAAAAATAATGCTGTTGAATCAATAGCATCAGTCTAATTGGAAATATTTTGTTAATTCAAGAACAGTATTAATGAGACAAAAAGATTAAAAGTAAAGACAATAACAATTATAATTGAATGAATAAAATTTAGTTGAATCAACTACATACATATATTAATGATAACCCGTGATTCGACGTTTAACTGAATCAAACTACGTTTTAATTCATCATTTTTTTCTCGATGCACCGTACGAACGGGGAGGGACTTTCGAAATCTCCGCCGCCGTCTCCCGTTACAGCTGCGAACGTTGCTCTTCAATCGACGTATCGATCGATAAATAACACTCTGTCACAGAGGAAGCTTCGCGTTTCAAATTATGTGTTTTATTCGCTTAGCATGTTTACTTTATCTAGATATTACGACAGATATTACGTACACTCGAGGAATCGTCCAAACGCCGATTTAATCAAATGTACGATTGATCGAGAGATGTTTAATGAAGGGAAGGAAATATATTTGACGTGTCAGTTTATGTAATCGGGCTTTCTCTACTCTATCAGTCACTGTATTTTGTTATACGCGATGTATCTTCGGCGTAAAAAAAAAGTTATTTTTATCTTTTCTTTTTATCAAGTTAATATAATACTCGGTAACAAATAACACGCTCTGACACACCACAGTGCCGTTGTACGAAAAAAAAATCGATCACTCAAGTACTACAGTTCCCGTTTGGGGCAATGGAAACCATTTACTCCGTAATTGAATTGTGGCCCATACCTTTTGTTGTAAAATACATAATTCTGAAAACATAGATATATAGGGGATATAAAAAATCATGTTACCTCAAAAATGTACGTAAATTAAGTAAAAGAAACAAATTTTTTGATATTAACTTTTCCTAGTTGGTCGGGGTATTCTTTCCGAGTACGAGATCATTAGAAACAATCAGAGACAGAGGGCAAAAAAGAGGAAAAGGTGCAGATTCTTATAAAAAAAAGTCGCCCGGTTATAATAAAGTTTGAAGAAATACCTAAAGTAAGAGAATCACTCGTTTGACATCGAAAACCCGAAATTATCGTTCATCCAATTTGACATAGAAAGAAAGAAAAAAGGGGGGATGGTGTAAAATTATAGCATACATGATAATGTCTGAGAGTCGAAACGAGCACGCGTGGATCGTATACGAGTCTCGTGCGTGCACGAGGAGGAGTGCACAGTCGGGAGAATAGAGAGCCGTGCGAGGGAAGGGGTGGGAGAGGAAGAGAGGAGAAAGAGAGACGGAAGGACAAGGGGGAAAAAAGAAACGGATAACCGGTCACGCCTCGCTCGGCCAGGCCGGGCCTCGACAATCGCGACGTTTCCAGGGCGAAAAACCGACCCGGAACCCCGAGGC
>QKQZ01021224.1:0-25030 GCA_003595255.1 Solenopsis fugax
TATATATGCGTTATGGAGAGATCACACCGTTATCTCAAAACTGGTGCGAACGGTCGACTTTGACGAAGTATACATTAATCTCGAAATACCCCTCTAAAATATAGCGTATTGTGTATTACAATTTGAAAAATTGACAGTGGCGAGCCAAATGGAAAGAATAAAACTATGTGAAATTAAGACTATCCTTCTAGAGGCATATGCAAATCTATCTAGTACCCTTATCATTGAAGCGAATAACTACAGATAAGTATCTCAACAGATTTCTCAATTGATTAGCAAACGTATGTATAAAAAGCAATTGTATGTAAAATGTTTCTAATATAATTCATTTATGGCTCAGTATTCTCTCAAATGTTTCATTGAAATATAATGAATACAAATGCGATAAAACAAAGCTTACATTTCTTCTATTCTTATAATCTCATTTAACAATAGTATATATATTTCAAAATTTTTTATTTCGAATTAAATTAAAATTGCCCCTACCCTTTGCAGAATTTCATTCCTGAGTAATTCTATATTTCTTTTCACATCAAAATTGATTCTTCAAGAAGCTATCAGGTACAAAGCAAAATCTTTATATAAAGTGAACTGTTTGCCTAAGCCAAAGAAAACTTGTTAGAAATAAAACAATATTAAAGTTAATTATCTGATTAATTACCGAGCCACTACATGCAAATAAGAGTTTCGTTGCTTGGAAGCATCATTTGTATCATGCATTATATATATGGTATATATATATGCATACATATACATAGTGACTTGTAAGTGACCTGTACTATTACTTTCTAAAAATCTATTGAAAGATTATGAAATAGTTGACTAAATTGAAAACAAAGAATAAAAGGAAATGGGAGATAAGAGATCACTTGCGACCATTGCGCAATTTTGCTTACAGTTGCGTTTACCTACAGAAAAATATAAAATATTAATCAAAATGCGTTGTTTAATGATAGAGATTACGCACAATTTGTTACATTAATCTTCGTCATTTATAGACGTCTTACTACACTAAATTGACTATTTGTTTCGAGAAACCTATATCTTTTATTTATAAAATAAATCGTAACTTTTGCTCTGTACTAGTGATATTGTATAGTTATCATTAATTCTGAGAGATACTTAGTTTATATATATTTTTTTTTTTAAATATACATTTGTCTAGTCTTGTATTTCTTAAGGCAGGAATTTTCATATTTACAGTTTTTTCGTCGTTACGTTGGCCTTTTCTTGCAATAGCGCAAGACTTACTTTATCGTGATTCCATTCGGACGATAGAAATTTATTCGCGTTGCACATTCGCGCGTATTTATTTTTCTTACATATATCTACTCTCATTAACGATATACGTAGTAACAGTATAAATCTAAGTGTGCCATATTAGTAATACAATCTCGGGTTGTACGTCTGAAATAAACTACGTTTATGCATTACGTATCTACTTATTGACATATATATGATTGCTGTAAAAATTTACGTTCTAATGATATTTCCTAACAATAACCAACTTAGATAATTAAATTTGTGACAAGTTATCTTGAATAATTAATAACAGTTATATATATATATATATATATATATACACACATATAACCACAATGTATCACATCAAAAGAGCAAAAAAAAGAATTATCCATGATAATAAATCCATGATTTTTATATTCTTTAGTATGGTTAACATCATAGAAAGCTTAAAAATCATTTTCTTCCTGTAAATATTATAATACATGTTGTTGTTTTTTAACATAGAAGAAATAAATGATGTACGTACATCTGTGGAAATGTGAATCTGTATTATGTATTCAGGTAAATCCATTAGTGAATACATATAATTTGTCACAAATTTATATATCATCAATTTGATATATTTAGTTCTACAGTTTCTAATATAAAATAAACATTAAACGTTGCGGTTATGATTTTCTGTCATACCACTTGAAAGTTTGATCTCGACGTCCGGCTCTTGTAAAGCAAGTGGCGCTTGCCTCGTATCGGAAACTTCAACTTCCATATTTTTTGAGCGATTTGTCGTCTCCATTGAATCTTGCGTTTGATTTGAAGACCCTGTTTCCTCGAGATTCGTTGACTTGGTAGGTTCCGTAGGCGACGAAATAGAGGATGGCGTTGCAATTTCGGAATTTGGCAAAGTCGCATCACCATCTCCTAAATTCTGATGTGGTTTCTCTTCGAACACTACGATATATACATGACAGCATTTACAGTGCAGTTAAAGTCTAAATATAATTATTCTAACTACTCACGTTTATCTAGACTGATAATTGATCCTACAAACTCGTTGACAGTGAAAGATGGCGGTTGATCTTCCATTTGTCTTCTCCTTCTTACGAGCCACCAATCAATCAAAAATAATGCCAAAGCTAAAATTTTTATCCCAGCACATAGGCCGACATATCTAAAATAGTCACGCAAATAGTTAGACAAAATTATTCAGGTAAAAATGGAAATAAGCATTTAAACGCATTACATATATTAAAGAAAATAACCTGTATCTAAATTGTTCAATGTCATAGAGTAAACATCGACCCCCCTTTTCTCCACAGGTGCTCTTCCATAGCAAACACGTGGAATCGATCAAATTACCAAATAATATTGGTGCTGGTATATAGCCAAATAGTCGAAAAATTACAAATTGCATACCCAAAGCAAAAGATCTTTCTTCTTCAGAAACGGACCTATATTTAACAATTCAGTAAATAGTAAATTTTCACGTATATATAATGATAGATGGCATAAAAATGTTAACTTACCGTAATACTATCATAAGCAAAGGCATTTGAGTCACAGCGACAATAAATGTCATAAAAAACAAAAGAATTAGAAATGGAAATATAGTTCTACACGGTGAAGTACAAGGACCCGCGGTTGCTACTGGTACGACGGTCACTTCTGCAAATTCCGGAGCAGCCGGTGGTAGCATAGTTAAATTGCCATGTATACCTAGGACGTGAAAAATTTCGATACACTTGCATCCTCACAAAATAATATCGAGAATATCACATAACAAGACTTACATGCGCAATTTGTAAAATTCGATTTGGAACTGAAGGCAGTGCAACCTGCATGACACGGACTAAAATAAGTTAGACCATTATTTCCGCAAACCGGCTCGACATCCGTCATTCGGCATTCACAACCAAAGTTGCATGCGGCAGTGAGATTTACTTGAAAGGGTTCAGGACCCTTTGTACTACTGTTAAAGTATGGAATAGTGGTCCCAGCCATTTTTACGTTCTCGCAGCCGAGGAAGAATAGCAGACCGTAACACACCAGACAAATTATATTTGAAACAAGAACAAATTGCACTGCACCCTTCGGCCTTAGTTCTAAACGTTTGAGCATACATCCGCCAAAGAAAATGCCAATGCAGGCTCCTGGTATAGCGACGGAACCAGTAAAGATGCTGGCTTGACTTTTTCCCAAGCTGAATTGCGTTTCGAGATATTTGGGTAGAAATACGACAAAACCAGACACGATCACTAGCTCCATACATGCTCCCAAACATGTTACAACGTAAACTGGATTACAAACGAGTCTCCACATACTTCGAGGAATATCTAAATGTGTGAGAAAAATAAGATTTAAAAAAAATTCGTCATTCTACACGCTGTACGTTACATCACTACAGACTTAACGATATTACTATTTTAATAACAAATGTTGATAATGGAAATACATTTACCTTTAACATCCTTGCCGTAACCGCTATCGTCGATTGTATCTTTCTTAGGTTCTTTCAGTTGTTCTTTTTCTTTTTGCGTTATTGGTTTATTCTTCTCTATAATTCGTATTTTTTCCTTTTCACGTTGTAGAGTTTTAGGAAAACTGAAGAAGGGTATCGCTACTAGAATGAGAAGTAATCCACAAAGTAGGAATCCACCCCACCACATACCGACCCATCTGTGATCACCAGGATCTGTTTCAATTTGATCAGTGAATTTGTAAATTTATATCAATTGAACAAAAAAGATAAATATATAATGAAAATATGGAAAAATGTCTTTCTTACCGATACTTATCGTCCCAGAAAATGAGTCCATATGAAAGGATAAAAGATACGCTCCAAGAAGAAAACCTAAAACTGGTCCAAAGGCCGCCATACTATACATACAACCTGAAGAAATGAAGGAAAAGTCTTGAATGTGCATTACTTTTCGATACATTGTGTGTGTATATTATTGACGTGTAATGTAACGAGGACAAAATACTAACCAATATATAAAGACGCACTTTCTGGTCGCACATGATCATCTATGTAAGTAGTACCGAGAGTAAATAAAGGAGAGCCACCACATCCTAGTAGTAACTGAGCAAGTACAAATAACATGACAGGTCCGGCTGTAGATGGAGATCCCTGTATACAATTGTCACCTCTTAAATTGTTGTGGGGTGCTAAGGGAGGTGAGGATAATCCTGATGAAAGCCGACCTGTAGACAAATTTTCAAGTTAACTTAGATTATTAACTTTTCTCTTATATATGTATATATATAATTTATAAATTGGAATTAAATTTTGCAAAAACTACCGAACGATAGGATACTTACCCAAACCCATATCTTGTTCGCGTAAAGATACTCCGCGGCAGATGTTATCCGAACTGGAATGATTCGCAGTTGTCGTCAAGTTGGGTTCTGCTGTGAAATGTGGCACCATAAAGATCATCGATCCCAATCCCATTATCACTGCACCTAAATCGTAAGACATACATACGATCAACAATAAAATGAACATCTAAACAGCGCTGTGTAGCATGAAAATCGCACGCGAAAAACGAAAGATTAGTCTTTAAAACAAAGATTATACCTATCGCTATCCACACGGGTATGTGTCTGCGACTGCCGAGATAACTGACAAAAATGACAGTGATAACATTGCCGATCTCGTAAGAGCTTGCAATGAGACCCGAAAGACTGGACGGGATCTCAAACCTTTTCTCTATGGTTGTTATCACAGAATTGATGTAACCTGAGCTAAGCGCTTGTTGCAACGTAACAAGGAACGACAGGAGAAATACGAACACCTGAAATCATGACGTGTATGTATGAATAGATTTAATTTAATTTTATATTTACATATGTTGCAATATCTAAAAATCGGATAAAAAAATACATTCGCAGAAAATGAAGAGAGAGAGAGAGAGAGAGAGAGAGAGAAAGAGTTATATTTTAAGATGTGCGGCTTAAATTTTAAATCTAATCTTTAAAATTTGAAAAATTACAATTCTCACGTATGTACATGTGCATTTTCGTAATAACATTGGGCGCGTACATAGAAATTTGAAAGGCAGCTGTGTAATAGCAACAGCTATAAATATCTTTATTTGCTAAAATGTATATGTCATTAAGTTTTAGTCAAGTCTCTCATATAGTTTTAACAGGATGTATTGCATTTTATTTCGAATGCTCGCGCACGATGAATCACACAAGGCCTACTTTGTATGTACGTTCGCCACACTGCTTTGCTCACCGCTTAATTAATATGAGAATACTTTCATGTGTCGCTTCGACATTTGCCCACACACAGTACATTATTTTTAAGCAATATACACAACATATTATACATGACATGTATATGTATAGAATTTATCAGAATGACTGTGCAAGATATTTGAATGACCTACCTTTATTCCGGCAAATCTTTGAATGAAGGCCGGCCTACAACTCAGAATCCCACAGTCCTTGGAATCCGGATTAAACGGCGGAGTTTGCGCCCTCTCCTTCTCCACCCTGAATACTCAAAGAAATCAAACAATCAACGACCGAGTGTCTCAAAGAGCAAAGCAAGAACAATGAGTAATTACTAGAGATAAAGAGACTGAGTTCGGAAAGAAAAGCTGAATCACGCACGAGCAATGAAAGAGAAAGATTATAATGCGATCCATGCAAACGATGATGTATCACACTGACCGCTATGAAAAGAGTATATAACGCTTTCTTTGCGTTTAATATAATACATAGTCGCCACAGTTTCTTTAAAACAAGTACGCCACGTGTACAATGAGAATAGATAATGATAATTATAACAAATATGTAAAAAAACAATGAACAACGATATCAACTTTACCTGTCCACCATAGAAGCACTGGGATTCCTGCTGTGACATTTGATGATGAAATCTCTGAAAAATAATAGAAACAAGAAAAATAAAGCATGAATACATTGTTCTGTGTAACGCGAGGTACAAATATTGCTTGCGATATTAACTGATAAAGTTAGATTATCTGCGCCAAAATAAAGCAATTAAACCGTCATTTTCTCATAAATTAGACAAAATGCCGAAGTATGCTGCAGTCTTTTTCGTTTCAAGTATTAAAAGTATAAATATACCGAGACTACATCGTCATTCATTGACTATAGAGCACGTATACATTTTCGTAAAACTTTTAAAATGATGAGCTTCGTCCAACGAAAGTCTGCACTGCAAAGCGTACGACGAAGGAACGAAAAGAGCACCAAGATAATTAGATAAGAGGTGACGTGAGGTCTATTTGACGCACAGCAAAATATGTCATGGTCATCACGTGCTTTCACTTTCTACTCTTGTACTAGCTATTTTTCGCATTCCTATAATCACGATTTTGTTACATTTGCGACCATATCATTTCCATGGGGCAAACGTAAAAATATATTTTGCATGAGCGACGATTGGCACTGAAGGCGCACAGGGTCAAAATAATATCGATTCGGAACGAGACAGATCGACACCTTTTTCCTTGAGTAGTAAAGAAACGAGTAAAGAAATTGCGCGAACAATTGTTTAGCGACGGATAAAGAAGGCATAATAGAGAGAGAAAGAGAGAGAGAGAGAGAGAGAGAGAAAAGGAGAAAAGTTTGATGAAAGCTCTCTATAAAATATGAGGATTGAAGGAAGGTTCGCGCGCGGAGTCATCATCTTATTTTCTGTTGAAATTTGGACGCGAGATGAGGCAAGGCGAGACGAGACGAGACGACATTCAGATTTGGATTGCGCTTACCTATGATCCACAAGGCCAGAACTTGGATTTCTACTGTGACACCTTATGACGGTGTCGTGAGTCAGTCTACCGGTGGTCACCTGCAGCGGATCCGCATTATCGTCGGTACCAGTACCGGCGCTTTCCGCGTAGAGGCCCGTCATCGCGTACATACTTTCGTTACGCCGATGTCCGGCATGATAATTGCTGCCAGACTCGGACCTCTTGTGACCACCGCCGAAACCGCCACTGCTCTCGTTCCTCTTGTGGCCACTCTCGGATCGTTTGTGGCCGAAGGCACTGGATATACTCTCGGCACGTTTGTGACCGCCCTCGGGTCGCTTGTAACCGACGAAACCACCCCCTGACTCGGTACGTCTGTGCGCAAACATGCTCGAGCTGGAGCCGTTTCTCTTGTGCCCACTGGTTGAAGCCATTTCTCTGTCTCATCTATCTCTTCCTCTTCTCTTTCGTCCCTCTTACGTCCCGCTTTCAATATTACGACTTTACCGGTGACATTGTTAGCTGTAACAGAAATTATTTGGTCATCGTACATTCTCTATTGACGACATTATACTTAATCGCGTGTTCCTATGCGTGATAACGATAACGCGTCTCGATCAATTTGTCTCGACTGCTTCACACAAGCTGCAGTCTTCTTTTCTGCTCTTTTCCGCTTTTTCTATCACAGACAATCAACAAAAACGGTCGCGAGGTTCCTCTTGAAGAAACAAGCTGGCAAATCGAGCTCGCTCGTATCATCTTTAACAAATTGTTATCTCGAGATTTCAAAGGTTCAACGAAGGTACAACCCCCCTTTCATAAAGGTCAGGATACCGTATTCGCGACCGGTGCGAACGGTGCAAACGGTCTTATCAGGAAACTCGTTATCATCTTTATAGCGAAGATAACTATTAAAGAATAACTGTATTTGCTGTGACGCGCGATACATTACTGAGCATCGTATCATCGGAATCCAACGAATCACTCAAAAGAAGCATTCTCGAACATAAGTTTCGGAAATACCTTGGTTTGGACCTTGGTACCGTGCGCACATGTTGCAACCAATAGTCTGTTTCGGTAGAACAAACTTGATTGTCACTTTTTTTCGACGAACATTATTATACTTTGCGCGCGTTTGTAAACTTTATTGTACATACGTTATTCTGTTCTCCATTATTGCTCGTGAAAAAAATAGATAAAATAAATTTCAATAGATCGTAAAGGCGCAACTCCCATAGTTTCGTATCCGAGGGTGTAAAAGTATTGTTAAAAAAAAAATACCAAGATGTATTTATAGAAGTAATTATTATAGTATTATGTTTTATAAGGTGATCGATATTGTGGAACGAGCGAGTAATATTCGATGATTAGACGCAAGTCGGTATCGATTGTTCGACGATGTAATCACATTCCTACCGCTCGTCACGAAGTAAACGCAAGCGTGCGAACGCCCGCTACTCTCTCATGTTTTTTTTAGATTATCGATTGTGCGCGTCCTTGATTTCCTCTGTCGTTGAAAAATTGAAGGGGGTACAGCCGGATAGTATAGATCGCTACAACGAATTCAAAGTCAGGGATGCCGACGATAGGACGATCGCGCAATCTATCTACATCATTATCGTAGGTCGCGATATAGCGAGTTGTTTACGGTACAGGCTTGACGATCGATCGACAAAGCGAGGCACAACAGGTACAACTTTCATCGGACATCTCCACGTACGTCAATCTCCGATCAATTCGCCAATCGTTCAACCCAGTTAACCCAGAAAAAAATATAGAGCATCGAAAAATGTTGATTGATTGAGACAGGTAAAAAATTAACCTTCTAAGGTCCAGGCATCGATTCCGTTTGAATAACATTTTTTTCTTCATAATATGATCTGAAAGGATACTTCTCATGAAGAATTTTATGAGTTGAATAAAATTAATCTTCAAAAAATACGATTTTCTGAATAAACAAAATTATTATAAATTCATATTTACATATGTGCCTCAGCTACAAAATTAAATCTTTCGTATAATCATGATAATAATCATGAAAAGCCAATCTTATACTTTAAGATGACATAGATAAGAGTGAAAAATAATCATTTATACTTATATGTTTTCGTGAATAATGTTACATGAAATCAAATATCAGTGAATTTGCTTTGCAGTTACAATAGTGACTTGTTTAGTGAAAACATCATTATTTTTCGAATTAGAACGGAGAATCAGGAGCCTCGCCTGTCGGCAGCTTCTCCCCTTCGACCAGGAAGCAAAATGCTCCTTGGTCTAGGAGGTCCCTGATGTGTTTTTTGCCCTGTACACTCTAATGTCCGAATACTTACATTAGGGTAAGTTCATTTAACTCGCCCACCTTATCAAGGGCCCTCATACAGTTCCACGCCACCAAGGATTCGGTATAGTGGGCTTGGCAAGGACTCCCAGAGCTGTTCCGCTGTTAGAACATATGACTATTTTTATACTTGAGATTAGGAAGTTGACGCATTCGAGACTGACCGAGGCAAAGACCTCAGCTTAAAAGACCGTGGCCAATTTGCCTAATGGAATGCTCAACTTATGATCAGTCCTTGGATCGTAAAAACCCGCTCCAAAGCGACCATTGTTATCTGATCCGTCCGTGAACCACGTGTCCACGTGCGGATGTGATAGAAAGCCAGGTTTGTCCCAGTCATCCCTGGAAGGAATCCGGAACTTAAAGGAACTTTTATTACCTGGCATTTCCTGGGTATTCGATCTTGTTTCAAGGTGAAGGGGTTATTGGAGAAACCCTAATAGATCAATTTAACAAATATATAAGGGCTATTAGAGTAAAATGCGGTTGTTGTTGCGCACAGTTTAAAAATTATTTATTTACTTCTCACATACAGAGAAGTCTTACAAAACGAACGTTTCGACTCCGATTCGAGTCATCCTCAGCTAACGACAAATAACATTAAATAATAATCTCGCGCGCGGTCTTCTCTCTGGCTGAACAATCCACCGTACTTGATTAGTACGTTGTACTTAATTTCAACACAGTGAAGCAAATTAATCCTCCAAAAAAGGGGAATGGTCACTGGATAGTCAACCAGCGAATTATTGTCCTTGGTCTTGAAACCGGTGGATTGCTCAGATTTAGAGAGTACCACGTTTCGGTGTTATTTTGACCTAATAGATCAGTGCTAATAGATGTAATAAAGAAAACTTTGAATGAATTTTTTCTCTAGTTATAATTTTTGTATGTTATTCGATAAAAACTATAAACAAAAATTATAACTAGAGAAAAAATTCATTCAAATAACCGCGTTCAATCGAATAAGTTATCGTTCATTCGAACAAGATTATGCTCACTTCTGCACTGATGATATCCATGTGACACACGCGAGATATAAATAGCACGTGTCATTTCATTCGTCACGCGCAAAACCAGGCGTTTCGTCGTCGGAAAAATGGTTTCGCTGGAACCATTATTGATCGCAAATGAGCATGCAGAATTACCTAATATAATGTTTGCAATTAGTTACAATTTTGTATCTTTCTTTGCATTTCGTTAACGTTCGTTCCTTTGAAGACGCCCAACTTGGAAGAGATACAACTTGAAACTCGATTAAAATGAAATCTCGATAAGATAGTATAAATTACCATCTGTACCATCTGTCGAAGGTACCGCTCCATAGCTAGCGAATGAGTCATTACGATCGCAAACTCCGAACGCAAGGCATACCGAATTACGGAGCACCGCATCGCAGAGATCGTCAGACACCAAGGAGCAATGAACTAGAGCATGTACCGTTAGACGGCAATTTTCGATCATTCATTCATTCATTCAGAACCGTTCGTTTCGTCGCTTCTTTTGTCGCGTTCTTTGAAACTTAATCGCTAACTTACGAACGCGTGGCGTGGCGTGGCGTGGCGTGGCGTGGCGTGGCGTGGCATCATGAATCACACGCACATGTCACACATCTTTTAATTTGACTTCCTTATTTCATCATTTGCGCGTTAGTATGATAGATTTTTGCACCGTGAAATTTGCGTAGAAACGTATACGACAAATTCCAAAGATCAGATATCGCTTATATATCAAGAGATTGCAACATCGAGAATTATCAGAGAAAATCGCGATCAATCATTGTTCAATCAATTGAAAAAAAAATGATTAATAATAAAGTAGAATAAATTTTAAGATTAGCGGTCATCCCGTGCGGCGCGCGGCGTACGGCTCATTTCCGTTCGGATGCACGAGTGCGGAAATGAATGTTGCGGTGCGCTTCGCTTCGCTCGCGAATCGATCGCAACGGCAAGGCTATACCAGATATGAGTACCAAGTCGACCCCATCCTCGTGTACTAGTGCGACGGCCTAAACCGTCGAGGAATCTATCCATCCCCGCGCACACACACACACACAGATCGAACGCAGTCCCTCGCGTGCTAGAGGGTCTTGGAGTTGATCGCGCGCGGCCACTAGGTCACCCTTTCACCCTTTCACCCTTGCTTTTATACCAACTACCCACAGACCGCGTTATACTGCAGCGCGATATTTCAACTTTTCGCCGATATCTTCTTTATTCATTTTTTTTTCTTTTATTATGCAATAGCACAACAAATAGAGATTATTAATCTCTTTAAAGGGCATTTAAAGTATTTAGATATATGTATAGTGTGAAATATTATATATCATCTGTTTACACAAACTATCATTGACTCTCATTGAAAGAAAATACGTATCTCGAATTATCGAACCTCCAATGTGTGATACCGTATTGTAAATTGCGCCACGTAAAGCTTCGATTCACCGTTGCACAATGCCATACGTGTGTTTATAAGAATCGCACCACCCACCTTCGTGACAGTAGATTATTTGTCGAAAGCGAGAATCTAGACAGTTCAAATGTAGCTAGCCAATCTGACAATGAGTGTAGCATGCCCTACATTTTAGGACCAATCAATTCTTTTTTATACTCTTTATATACCTCTGTCCAAATTTTATGCTTACAATTTTAATTATTGTATCTATGGACGACAGAGCCTAGTAATTAAAAAAAATATGTAACAAGTGAAAGGTACACAAGTTGTACAGTTTATTCAGACTATTTTGAACTTTCACAATGTACGTAAAGAAAAGCTTGACAAACATCTATAAAATGTTTTACATAATCACTGATACAAATGAAAACCATCGTACTATCGCACTCTGTTAAAGTTTCGGTGCTCCTTCCTTCCTTCCTTCCTTCTCTCCTCTCCCTCTCCTCTCTTTCTGCAGAGAGGAATGAGATACAATATAAATATGTACTGCAATGCAGAAAAATATAATGCGACGCTACGAGTTATATAAGTCAATGCTATAACGATGACTAATGCGTGTTCTTGAATGCCCTGTCTCACAAATTTCATTTCGTTCTGAATTGAAATTTTTATTCACTTTACCGACTGACTTATCATAATCAGTTTAGATCGCTGAAATCTTAAACTTTATTATAGATGCTTTCAAATTCAATAAACAAAATTTAATTAATTATTAATGAATTTCAAGCTTTTCATTATATTCATTGTTATTAACTTTCCCCTATACTTCACATGGTGATAGTGAAAAATTAACTTTTCAAATAGCTCGGCAACACCCTCCCCTTCCTCCTTACTCTTTCGTTTATTTTCTTCGGCATTCGAAATGCTTTACTAATCAGAATTTTTATTTTACTGATTTTTTACATAATCCAGTCAATTTAGATTCCTAAAATTTCTTATTTTCTAAAGTGATATCAAGAAACTTGAATGTAACTGCATGGATATGTGTCTAAAAAAGATATGTTTATAATGTTATTATTATAATTCCTGGTCGTAATATTCGATTATATCAAAGCATGCAAAACTACGTGCACATTGATCTGTCCATTTTACTCGAAACGTATCGTGTATGTTCGTATATATATAGAGTAAAGTTGCCTGGCTGTGATATCTTTTTTTAAAGGCTTATAATTTATTTAATTTACACCATTAACTCCTATTTTTATATCCAAATTATAGTAAATATATTTAAGTTTCATCGTCAAAAGTTAGCAATCGATAATAGTTATACTTTATTGTACATGAAATTTTTTATCAAAATTGCCGATTTTGCTAATTAAAAAAAAAAGAGTTCCTAATATGAAATACAAAGGATTTCTTATATATGAAATGGGTCTTATCGATTTGGACCTTATTAGGTTCAAATTAGGCTCCAGACTTAAAATCTAGTTGACCAATCACATAACTCTTTCGATACTCAAAAACTTTTGTACGTAACATTTTTCTCCAAAATCTATTCTCTTCGAGATATTTTAAAGTCCAGTACTAATGCCGAAGGCCGTAACATTCAAGCCTCATAATTTGAAAGTCCTCAATGAACTTTATTATAGCATTTTGCAAAGTTCTCGAAATCAGAATATGCAATAATAAATGGGGATTTTTGAGTGTCTTATATTATGAGTTTCACTTTGCGGTTTCACGGTCACCAAATCTAACATTTATAATTAAGCAAATCATTACATCCCGTATTTTTCTATTAATACGACTTTACTCTATTACTGCATGCAGAATTTATCATCAAACATTTGTTTATTTTATAATAAACAAGGTTTAAAGAAAGAAAGTGGATGTTGTCAAGATAAATCTTGACATCTAATTTCAAAAAATTTTTTTTTCAACAATTGCACACATGATCTAATAATGAATTTTCTACTAAATAGATTTCACCCCAAGAGTAATAAGTTTATGATGGTACCAACCACATGCGTTTATTAATGTAGAATCTTGCAGAAACCTCGCTATCTCATATTAGGAACCTATCCCATAATAGATGACTTTACCCTATTATGTTCTATAGGAAATTTGTTCCATTTATAAAAATTAATGTTAAGTTAGGAATAAAATTGCATGGCAATCGATAGAAGTAAAAGTTGTTATTAATTCTTCTAGTGTGAATTAGATTCTTCGCGCAACCTCGCAGCCAACACTCGAATAAAGACAAATAAAGCCTACGCGCAACGCGTGGGTTCTCTCGCGTATAAAGCGCATGTAGAAGCCCTCACATGCTGAGAAGAGTTAATGTTGCGCAGAATTTGTCTTATATCTCACGTCAACTTTCGATCAACGTGAGAGTATAGAGTGGAGTATGAGAGGAAATTATAATTGAAAGTATTCGATAACCGATCGACCCTTCCCCCCCCCAGCTTTGTTTTACCCTACAACGAGAAAACGGTCATTTATCGTTAATTTGCACTTTTTTTACGAGAGAACTTGCGCTAGCAATACTCCGATTCATCATCGCATCGGTGTAAATATTGAGACGATTAATTTAGCCATTAAAAAAATCATTTCTCGTCTGTGCCCATAAAACTGATGAAATATTTTACAAGAGATGCGATAACTTGAGAGAGTTGACGTCAAATACAAGCAAGGAATGTGTGACATCTATTATTCGTTTCGTATCAACCCTATATTACTATCAAGTATTACTTCAAGCGTTTCTTCTTATCTACTGTAAATTTTATATTGCGATATATGTGCCTCCAAGTCTCTTACTGATTAAAATTCATTGAAACAAGATGATTTTTATTACGATGCTATCCCGACATCGTTTCAAGACGATTTCTTTCTTTCTTTTGCACATCTGGTGGGACATATATGTAACAGATACGCCAAATTTTTCAGTAATCGCATTAAGAAACGTAACACGGTTCACGCTCGTCTGCGAGAAATGCGTTACATAACTGTCACGATAACGAAACGACTACTTGAAATCAAGAAACGTACAGCTATACGTGACTTTCAATTTTAATGGTCGAAACTTTCAAAGGCATGTTTCAAAACCAAGTAGGACCGATACGGGAACGATAGAAAATTTTTCCTTCTTTCCAAGTTAATAATTCCCACCTACTCCTACTCCTACTCCTAATTCGCTCGCTAATTATGAAATCGCGCATTTTTTTATAAAAAAAAATAAACATGTAGTTATTTAATTCGTAAATGAAAATTTAAATCCTAAAATTAGTTGATTCTTTCTGTGTATAAATATACATGAGAATTGTATTTACAACAAAGAGATCATATTATTCCTACGTGCACGTCAATCTAATGGATGGCTGCGTGGGCAACTATCTATGTTAATTGACGTAACAATTAAAGCTAGGACGATCCGAGAGAGATTATACTTTGCATACAAAGTCGGTATGCAAGATATACATTATACATATATGATGTATGCGCGATGCGCGTATAAGGATATTATTATACATGTATGTATAAAGCGTGTTTTCAATCGTCATATATTGATTAAGCTGAAAACATGCACATAATTGTCTGCTTATATTTCCTAAAGGCTTGAAATTTTGATATTAACATCACGAAACGATGACGAGGTGTATTTCATAAAAATATTGTATTATTCGCAATGTCCATAACAACGAAGATGTTACGCACAAGTAGTGAGAGAATCAAATGATTTATAATAATAATTATTACATTATTTTATTTTATTTAGAAAATAACGTAAAAGGTACATAAAAAAGTAACCAGTTTTTTTTTTATTGCAGTGATAATCTCATATCAAATGGATGATATAAAAGTTGAAACTTGAAGTTACGACATATATCATTGAATATCTTTCTTTTAATTTAGAAAATTTAATTAACACAGACCATTCAGGTTATTCTTCCTGCATTAAGATAAATAATGGTGATTGTATAAAAATACATTTACACGTTCTCGCGAAGATGAACGAATTGTTTTGATGTAACGTAAGAGAAATCACTGAGCAGTACGTTTACAATAAGTGTGTAAGTAATTGAGTATTCTGTGAGATGAAATTAGAGATAAACAGAGAGGAAAAGTCTAGGCACATAAATCACGCGCTGCGAACGCTCGCGCAAGACAAGTTCGCGCCGTTCGCGGAACAGCAGCGGTATTCCGTGTGTAAACTGTGGAGTGTGGAGACTGTGGAGTGCAGCTGGAAAAAGATAGAATAAAAAGAAAGGTCGAAGACTTGCGCGACGCGACGCGCGACGTATAGATTCAATGGTGTAAACTAAAGGTTTTGGTTTCCTAGCGTGGATCCAAGCGAGTCGCATGTTATTTCAATGTTGATAGGTATAGCAGATAGATAGACGGATGGATAGATAGATAGATAAATAGATAGATAGATAGATAGATAGATAGGTAGGTAGGTCTCGGAGTACACTCGAAAAACGGGATCTCGCGTCACGCGACCTGAATCTCGCGGATGGAGATCCGACGTCCGACCGAACGAAAGGTTAGAAAGAAATGTCGTTGAGAGTGAGAGAGAGTGAATGAGAGAGAGAGAGAGAGAGAGAGAAAGAGAGAGAGCGCGCAAGAGAGCGACGCGTCTACGAGTCTATTTCTATACGGGATATACGATTTCTATACGAGACTCACGGTAAGGAGGCGTCGAGACAGTGGCGGGATACTCCTTTGTATCCAGGGCCAAGCCAAATGAAAAATCCTCGTGGCGACACCGCGGCGACTCCTCTCCCTTGGGCTACATCAGGCGAGCTCCAGGCTCCAGGCACTCCCACACCGTTCTCACTCTGTGAAGGACAGTCGCGATCGTGACGACGAGCCTTCGTCGCCAACTTGCCGCACGTTCGCGCGAGCCTCGACGCTCGGCTCCGACAAGTCGTGATACAAATTCGTGGAAATCACATTGATAGCCGTTCGAACGTCAGCTCTCTTCGAAGCTCATAGACCAGCTGTGTTTTTGCCCGACCATCGAGGAACTCGAGCATGCGCTCTCCGGGATGCCACCTGATGCCGCTACTATCGCGCTACGTACTACGTGATACCGCCTGACGCCGCCTGGTGTCGCCTGCTGCCTGGTCGCAAACAGTCGCGCATGCGCCTTGCGCGTTTCCACCGACAGTGAGATAAGTACCGCGCCCTAGCGCCTCTCCTCGACAGTCTCGCTTCTTCAAACCAAACAGAAGAGAGAAAGAGATGAAAGAGAGAGAGAGAGAGAGAGAGAAAGAGAAAGAGAGAGTGAGTGAGAAAGAGAAAGAGAGGAAGGACGCGTGGACGTGAAAAGCCTCGGGAATTCTCGTCGCTTGTAGTTTGTCTCGTTTTTTTCATCTTACGTTTACGATCGTTTGTCTGTTTCGAAAAACAAACTTTCGATTAACAGCTTGCACATAGAACGAATCAAGATTAACGATTAACACTTTTATTGTTTAATTACGTCTAGGTTATAACGTCTAGGCTGTAAGACATCAAAGCTTTAGAGAAATGGATATTGCACGAAACATTTTCGTGTTTAATCTCCAACGATTCTCCTTCGATTCAACATACACTTTATTGACGAATAAAAAAGAAATTTACAATAAAAAAAAATCGGGCCCCTCCGGGATTTGAACCCGGGACCTCCTGCACCCAAAGCAGGAATCATACCCCTAGACCAAGAGGCCTGATGACCATTTCGTATCAAGAAAGGTAGATCCACTACGTGTCGATGTAAGCATGCAATGTGTAATATAATTCAAATGGCGTCTAAGAAAATATTCAAACGTCAATAAATGTAAAATTTGAGTCTAGATATCGCCACTATTGGCAATCGTACTGTAATATATAATAGTGTTTCTTAAACTTATATTCTATCGAAATTGAATATTGAAATAGAAGTTGTAATGTTCTTAATCTCTTTTAACTATAAAAAATGTTTGAGAATCAGATTTTGTTTGTCAAATTGTATCACTGATACACATGTGATTCACTTATAGTAATGAATTTCGTTATTTCAGCAGTCCTCCGGATCTCCCCCCCCCCCTTTCCTCTTTCCATCGACATTTAACAATCATTGATGAGAGGCAATTTCAATCCCAATCGAAAATAAGGAGAAATAGAGAATACAAAAGTGAACATTACGATGGAGGTAAAATAAGCATTTATTAAGCATAAAATTTAAGTCATTCTATTCTACATAATTCACAGAACTCGAATATCTCGACGTTCACATGTTTTTTATTTTCGCGTTGAAACCATTCTACATATAAGACACCCTATACAGAGTTGCATTCAGAAACGTCAGGGTGCACCCAGATATCATATTTTATCCTTGTTTAATATTTAATGAACAACAAGGATAAAATGATATCTCTAATGTTTTTGAACGCAGCCCTATACAGAACTTGCAGAATATTATCGTTACAACGTTGCAATGTTGTAACAATATTTCTGCAAACTTCTGTGCTGTATGGGACGTAGTGAATGTCATTTGCGTCCATCTTTCTCTGGACGATTAGCGAAACGTTTTTCCGACAATTTGAAGAGAAATTATTTATACGATTATTAATCATTCGTTATCGAGCGTTTTCTATTAATGGCTCTTTCTTGTTCCCTCAGCTGCCATTTAAAAATCATATAATATTGCACACGTTTCGTTTGGCGGCTTGCTTCTTCTCACGGAGCCGGATTCCGGCGAGCACAGAGGTCATCATATTTGCCTCGCGCTTTCCACTCGTCCGCAACAAGTGTTCTCTAATCGATATCACGACCTGCAAAATGTTTCCAACGATGTAACGTGAACAATTTCCAGGTGTCCTTCGTTCTTTCTCCGATTGTATCGGCTTTAACACGCCATATCTTATTTTTCCTCATTAGGACACCTATCGTTTGAGATTTACATATGCAGATAAATAATAATATGAGATAGAACACACAAAGCCACTTGCGACTTTGGCGTCGACCATGTTTGCCGCGTCATCAGTCGTTCCTCCCCCTACTTGCCCTTATTTTTTCTCTGACAATGAAATTAAAATTCCACTGTTAATAATGGGTGTAACGCTGAGCTTCGTTTCTCAGCAATTGTATCTTTTATCCGTTGATTGCATGGCAATGTTTTGCTTCCTGTAATGATTGCATGGCATATCCGTCGACGCATGGCAATGTTTTACTTCCTCGCAGGATGCTCCTCGCTTTCTCTCTCTCTCTCTCTCTCTCACACACACACACACACACACATCTCTCTGGCTTTATCATTCTACGTCTTGGTTGGCCCACTACCCGGCGGCGCGTTGCAATCGATTTGAAAATCCGACGTCGCACGGCCCTGCGCGTCGTCGTCGCCGCCGCCTGTTGTACCTCCTCATCATCCTGTCTGCCCTCGCTTTTCAGTTAGTGCCATCGTTGCGGTGGAACCGGCAGACGTTGACGAGGACATGGTCCAGGAACTCGAAGCCAGGAGCGCCAAGTGGTGATTGTTAGCTCTCTCGCGGAAGCGGAACGTACATATAGTGGCGACGGTGTTTCTCGTGGTGACGCGTACGATGCGCCGCAGGGTGTGAAAAAGGCTACGTTGCGTCACGCCCAGGTGAGAACGGAAGATCAGAGGCGATCTACGTTTATGCGTAGATCCACCGTTTACATACTCTTTCTTTTGTATTTCATCTTGTGAGCTTGCAAGAAATTCTTGCTCTTATATCTAAACAACTTGTTTGTAGTGTTTTGGAAATTGAATATGTCGTATATCCTTTTTGAAACAATTTTTTATATATTTTTTAAGATATACATTTGTATGTGTAAGATACGTGTGTATGATTAAAGGGACTCTGTCAGGATATGTGAAAACGTATTCTATTTTCATCAGTTTTGTCAGCGTACTAGTATATTTACATTGCTCATTCAATGCCAAGTATGAATGAGTGCATTTCATTTACTTTCCATTGCATATTTATTAAATGAGATGTGTAAACTCTGATATTTAATAAAGATCATACGAGTCGCGTGTATTTTCAATATTTCGTTTTTATAATTAAAAATAATTCTAAAGGAGAATTAAAATCGGATGATGCAGCCAGGTGCACTGCAGGTTTCCTAAGGGGATATTAATTTGTCTCTGAAGATAGATGAATATGGCTGCAACCTGATATTTCGACTACGAGATATACAAGCACATATAATCTCGGAAAACGGATATCTTCCAAGTAAATAGAGAATCGAAATGTCCGAAACGAAATCGAAAAATAATATTAAAATACAGGAATGTCACATAGGACAAGTAATATTTTTCATTTTTCTATCTTTTTTCTTTTCTAAAAAAAAATAACTCAAATTCTCAGCAGCATTTCTTTTGTAGTTGATTGAAAATGGCGTGAGTGTATTATGCTGTGTGTATTATAGCTTTTGTTGGATTTACATTCAAACGAGTGCGGGCACTGTACTCTAGGGCGATGCACTCAGGAAGGTACTTACACTAGCCCTAGAAACTATTGCTACAAGTCCAAGTGCATTTACGTATTAAATAATCAATTTGCGAAATAGAACCTTACGTTTGATACAATATTTTTATTTTTTTATCAAAAGTAATTGTAATAATTGTTGGTAACTCTTTAGTCATTGTGAAAACTAAAACAAAATTATTAAAAGGGAATTCACCGCAAAACAACCTATAAACCTAAAATAGCATAATGTAACCTTTTATGTGTATTATTTACTATTATAGCGTTTATTTTATGGACGAGAAGCGTCCGAAGGATAAAGAGGAGTAAAAATTATAGACATGATAGTGGATAGTATGATATAAAGTGGATTCGCAATTGTAGGAACATCTATGGGCCGTAAACGGTGGTGGCAAGGAGGCTTGGTGGAGCTGCTGGTGCTCTGTACCCTCCATCACGCTGTTCTGCCTGACGGCAACGTTGGTGAGTACAATTGAATATATTATTATTCTGCGAATGCGATGAAAATAATGGCTTTCACTTCTCAACAATATACTCAATTCTCGATCCGAAAACTTAGTAATCAGTGAAATTACGGTAATTACTCTTTATGCGAATATATTAGAGGATACAGAAAGAGGAAGAAAGATATTATAATGTCCCAACAATGTCTTTTTCGATCAATTCGATAAGACTACTTTCTTCTTGTATAAAATGTAAATCGCTCCGTTTCTATTTATTTTTAAATGTGCCAATTTAAAACAGACATTTTTAAATATTTAAACTTATATTATTTATATATTTTTGTTAAATTTTTTAAGATTGTGAAAATGCTTCACTTCTCTTTACAATTAATAAGCGAATGAACTTTAAGTCGATAAGCGAAGCCTTTAAAGAAACAGGAAATAAAACGTTTCACACCTTGAAGCCTTCCACTCGATATGTTTCACAGCGAATCACCTGTTATAATATTCCGTGCGATCAACTAGAAACCCTTTATACATGAACGGTAGATGTAACGATATGAAACAAAGAATGAAGAATATATTACGTAGATGTAACGACACGTTAAGAAAATGATGAAGACGTAACAAATCAGCAAAGTTGATGAAATAATTCAATTTTGCTATTTTTAAATGATATAACTGCTTAATATGTATCACATGCATTACATAAGCATCATGTCTAAAATTGGAACATTAGACTTGAAAATTACGTAAAGACTGGCTTTGTAAGGCATGTCACTGTCTGGGCAATTTCATTTACAAAATTTTATTATTTTTTTATTTGCTTTCTGAAATAAAATGATAAATTTTTTCAAATTTTTCAATTTGTTTAAATATTTATAGATTCATAAGATTAAAAAAAAATTTTTTTTAATCTAAGAATGTTTCTGAAATAAAATCTCAAAATCTAAAATATATTTCTTGTAAATATTTCTATGAATAATTAAGTTAATCTATATTTCAAATCTAAGAAAACTTTATCTGTCGATATATTTTTGATGATGCGTGTGTTCACATTCAAGTATTAACATCGATCGTATGATACACCCCAATGGTTGACGCCCTATTAAGTTAACACGTGACATTATGATACTTCTGTAAGTACCATGCTGTTTCGCCACATGAAAGTGCACTTATTGATTAACAATACGTTGGAAAAAAATATTAAGAAGAAGTGAGCAAACATCAGCGCTCTACTACTTTTAGCTACTAAAGATATTACTTATATTAATCTTCAAGAATACAACCACGATGATGATTGCGAAAAATACACATATAAAAGTTGCATAGCACCGCATAATAGAAGGAAAATTTTATCAATTAAACGACGTAGATAAAACGAAAGAGATTTGAAAGACTCGGTTATTTTAATAAAAAATATTCTAGCTTTAGCCAAACTAATCTTACTTTTTGTACATGTGTGGTGTGTAATATGTGTGCATGATGTATATCCGCGTTTGAAACAATAGTAGCCATTAAAGAAGAAAGAAAGTTAGCGCCACTAGACTTGAAAGATTAAACGAGCATTTCTAGTTCGTAATATATTCCACCAGCGGTTGACGTCAGCCGTGAGCTTTCGCGATACTATTCTTCCCAGTGTACTTTTAGAAGAAATCGAGATTAAAGTCGTTGATCTTTATTGATTTCCCGTTATCATCGTCAGGATACTGATGATTCCAGATAGCAAAATGTTAGCAAATGTATGCCAATAGTACTAGCAAATTCGTTTACTGTGTCTTCTTTAGTTTCTGCCATCATGATTTGCTAGCCGTAATATTGTAATATTAAAATATTTAAAAATGCAGCATAAATAGAGCAAGCACCTTCAAATCTTGATATTATAATTTAACAACTTGCTCGTTTTCGTTTCGTTGATATATTTTTATATCAGACGATATTAGAGAAATAGTAGATTGTGCTCGACTGTTGTTAGATTTCTACTAATAATATATAGTAATTAAATAAGATATTAGAAGGACGAGATTTAATAATTTTATCAAAATAGGCTAATGAGAGTCACGTCACATGGCGTAGTCAAATGTATTTTTTGTCCATCACAATCGGGTGGTCATCCGAATGAATATATCATGTAAAGCGAGAGGAGAAAAAATAATTTATAAATAGCACGCAGAATTAGTCAATAAATAAATACAGGATTAAAAACGTCGTCAATAACATAGTTAAATTAACATTAATAAGACACAATAATTTCAGATCTCTCGAATTAAAATCGTTTTTAATCCTGTATTTATTTATTGACTAATTCTGCGTGCTGCATATAACAAATATTAATAAAGTAACTGAAAGGAATAATATTTTATTTCAGTACAAAATATAATTAATAACTTTGAATGGTGTATGTATGTATGTATGTATATATGTATATAAAGAGAGAGAGAGAGAGAGAGGGAGAGAGAGAGATTGGAGAGGGAAGGTGTTCGATTTTCGCCCACGACAGCAACTCGACAGTTATCGAACCGTTCATCCTACGCAGCCACCGCCTTCGTGAGCTTCGAGATCTCTCTATCGTACGTGCGTAATATCGCTACGTTCTCTCGCTTCCTAAACTGTATCATACAGTACTTTTCTTGTCTATTTTGTGTCCCCTTCCCTCTCCTCGGTTTGTCCACTCTAAAACTCTAGGCAACCCTTTTGCCACTACTATACTGAAGTATATTGGAGTGCACATGTCCGCCTTCATTTCAATATAAATTTATTTTATTTTATTTTCATGATCGCTGTAAGCATTAGCTAGATGTATATGCATCTATTCAATCGAGCCATGTCGATTGTCCATGTATTTAATCCTGACCAAAGTTATTTCTTTACGTAACAAAGTACCGCGCGATTCCAATCATTGAAAAAAAGAGCTGACAATGAGTATTATATTTGGTATATAATAAAATGTATGATGATCATTAAAATTCATTTCTTCCTGTTAACAAATAAATAAATGTATGAATTTTTTTCCCAGTACATTATTCCAAATGCTTTCAGGTGTTTTATTTACAATTGTCTACAGAAACATGTTGCAAGCTAGTAACATATCGAGAAGATGAGAATGCGTTTAATTGTGACTTGTATTCATTAAATGTATCCTGCATTTTTGCAGTCTAAATTTTACACATTTAAATACACGCGTGTAATTAATCCTACTTAATCGTACAATCACAATCACGTTTTTAAACTTTTTCTTATGCATTTTGGCCGATATCACATTGGTATAATAAATCCCCCGTTTCGTGAGGATTTAATTCGATATTAAAGATTTGATGAGATTGAGATAATAACATGTACGAGACAAATAATTTATTTTCGATAAGAGAATAAAATAATTTAAAACGCAATTTCAGATGAATAATCACAATAGAGATTGAATGTATGATTGAAAAGTTTTAAATGTTATAAAGAACAGTGTGATTAAAAATCGTAAGAAAGAAAGAAATTGATGTCTGTCTTGAATCTTTTTCTTCTTTTCTTACAAAGTTGTCGTCTTATGAGAAATGTCAAAGTTTTTATACAAGTTTTCAATGGAAAATGCATATGGATGGGAATATCGATGGGTATATATATTCTCTTTACTTCATATGATACGAGTGTGTAGAAAACACTTTGTTCAAAATTCGTGATATTAAACGTACCAGAGCTATTTTAAGCAATTTGTGTGATTAAATTTAATTCATTCAACCCTAGACATTTTTAGCGCTGTTATGTTTATTTCATAATTTTACAATGTATTTCATAAGCAATACAACGTAACAAGATTAACTGTTTCACGACTAAACGCCTTTGAGCAGGACAAAATCAGATTGCACACCTGTGTCAAAATATTTGTGCAATGCAGCAAGATACATGCTTGAAACTATATTTGACGCAAATACTTGGAATTGTACATACGCTAATTATTTATTACAATTTGGAAGTGTGTGCACACACACATTCGATATTTCTTTCGTAAACAATTTCTCTTGATATAATCATTCTGATTTCAGGATGTCTATTCAACGAGGATATATGCGATCCCCAGACGGAAAAGTGCTTTGACGGTAACAATTTTGCACGATCCACTTTAATCAATAAGTTAATAACAATACAAAAAAGTTCTTTTTTTTTACAATATTTCGGGGCAAGGGAGGGAGAATTATATAACAAATACTTGTTAGCATCAATATTATTAAATTCCTTATTAATATTGTGATTGAAATCAATTTGATTATTCTGGTTCAATGTAAGAACTGTATTTCAAAACCGATTGTAACAACACGCAATGTGGAAAACTAGAAAATGTATATAAAATTACAGAAATATATATTATATAGGGGAGACCAGGGCTATTCGTTGCAGTTTTTTTTCTTTTGCGTTTCCTGA